>JAODXP020002814.1:0-12500 GCA_027497455.2 Sardinella longiceps
GCTATATAGTTAAAGAGGGATTAACTATACTATAAACTTAATAGTTAAAGAGGGATTAACTATAAGCTATATAGTTAAAGAGGGATTAACTATACTATAAACTATATAGTTATAGAGGGATTAACTATACTATAAGCTATATAGTTAAAGAGGGATTAACTATAAGCTATATAGTTAAAGAGGGATTAACTATAAACTATATAGTTAAAGAGGGATTAACTATACTATAAACTATATAGTTAAAGAGGGATTAACTATAAGCTATATAGTTAAAGAGGGATTAACTATAAACTATATAGTTAAAGAGGGATTAACTATACTATAAGCTATATAGTTAAAGAGGGATTAACTATACTATAAGCTATATAGTTAAAGAGGGATTAACTATAAACTATATAGTTAAAGAGGGATTAACTATACTATAAACTATATAGTTAAAGAGGGATTAACTATACTATAAGCTATATAGTTAAAGAGGGATTAACTATACTATAAACTATATAGTTAAAGAGGGATTAACTATACTATAAGCTATATAGTTAAAGAGGGATTAACTATACTATAAACTATATAGTTAAAGAGGGATTAACTATACTATAAGCTATATAGTTAAAGAGGGATTAACTATAAGCTATATAGTTAAAGAGGGATTAACTATACTATAAACTATATAGTTAAAGAGGGATTAACTATACTATAAGCTATATAGTTAAAGAGGGATTAACTATACTATAAACTATATAGCTATAGAGGGATTAGGCAGGAGGGGGAACTCTTTTTGTCTATATTACATTTTTGCTGCTATCTCCCCATTGGAAGCATGCTAGAACATGACAGTAGGATAGGATACTGTATGACAGAAAATATATATACTGACAAAATATTTTATCATTTTTTATATTTAATGAAGAAGAAGAATGGGGTGATATTCTTGTTGCTCACACACACACACACACTTTAACCCTTGACTATAAACTGTATTTGATGTGTTTGGTTTACAGTATCTTATGCGTAGACTGAAGCATGTGAAATTGCTTGTAAGTGGAGTGGTGTCATGTGATCATGGTTTTGCCCAATGAAATGTTTAAATTCCTTACATGTGAACAGTATAGCTCAGTAGTTAAACTCCCTACATGTGAATAGTATACCTGTAGCTCATTAGTTAAATTCCTTACATGTGGGCTGCAGTATAGCTAGTTCCATGTGGGCTGCAGTATAGCTCAGTAGTGAAGTTACTTTGGTGCTTGTTTGGGGCACACATGCAACTCCCCTGGGAAGCACCTGTGACTTGACTGCCACTTCTCATAGGGCTGCATGTGTACACTTGCCAACACAAGGTCACACACACACACACACACACACACACAGGTCAAAGCCTCCTGTCACTGTGAAGAGCAAAGCCGGAGTGGTTTAAAGGGATATTAGCATCTTTAGCCTATTTTCTGGGGTGTCTAGGATGAAATAGAATGGTTGACATGGGAATTTTGATGTTTGCTCCTATCTCAGCTTTCTGGCTTGTTTAGAATCTCCCTGCCTGTTTCAGAATGGCTATGAACATTTGCAATCCTGTCATTAAAACAAGCATAAAGGATATATGCTGATTTCAGTTTACAATGAAGTACACTGGTTAATATTAAAACTGTGAGACATGCTTCAGTTCTGCAGGTGTGAAACTACTCTGCATACAGCAACAATGTTCTCTGTGCTTGAGTTCATGAGTAGAGACGCTGGAATTACTGCATACAGAGTAGCATGCAATGTTGAGACTATAGGTACGTATTTTTAAATTCTTGAATTCTTGAAGAACCTGAATGTGGCTGCCCACTTGTCCGGGACTCACTCATGGACAGCAATGGGGCTTAAAAACAAACGTCAGGCTAAACTACAGATGGCAGCTAAACTACAGATGGCAGCTAAACTAGATGGCAGCTAAACTACAGATGGCAGCTAAACTACAGATGGCAGCTAAACTAGATGGCAGCTAAACTACAGATGGCAGCTAAACTACAGATGGCAGCTAAACTAGATGGCAGCTAAACTACAGATGGCAACTAAACTAGATGGCAGCTAAACTAGATGGCAGCCGCTCCGCTGATGACATTCCTGAGCCGCTGCGCCTCAGCAGAAATACAGCCTGAAACTAAAGGGGCTTTCACATGACCACCGTTGAAAAGCTCAGCTCGTCCTTAACGCGACGCTTGATCCAAAATGTTAATTCTGCATTTGACTAATATACTGGAGGATAGGAGAGCTGTAACATAGATGAAATAGCCTACTAGTTTATTTCTGCTAAAAACACTACTTCAACGGCTGAAAAGTCAGCGTCAAAAGGGTTGAAGTTCAACCATGTTGAACTTTGAGCACCACGTTAAAAAACGCAGACGCCGGCCACAACGCGACGCCAAGACCTAAGTGGCAGCTTTTCTTCATAGAGAAATCGTTGCCCAACACGCATCACAAGCTTTTTGAAACTGTTCCTTAAGAGCTTTCCTTTAAAACCACACCCACACGTCCTGCCCCGCCCACATGCCCACGGGGAAAGGAGCAAGCCCCGCCCATATGCCACTGGGGAAAGGAGCAAGCCCCGCCCATATGCCACTGGGGAAAGGGAGCATCACCGGCAAACCTATGTAATATTCCATCATGGAAGGGATATTAGACATTGATAATGTAAACTAATACACACTGACTAGCCTACATACATTTAGCAGGAAATCACTGTTTGATTCATTTCTCTCACACACACAGTAGAATCTCATATAGCCTACACACATGTACACACACCAAGGGAACTCTCTACGCACACATACAAACTAAATTCTAACAAATGGCAGTAACACTAGACATCATTAGTACCCTAACCAATGACAATAACACTAGTAGACAGCATTATTACACTAACCAATGGCAATGATACTAATAGACAGCATTAGTACCCTAACCAATGGCAATAACACTAGTAGACAGCATTAGTACCCTAACCAATGGCAATAACACTAGTAGACAGCATTAGTACCCTAACCAATGGCAATAACACTAGTAGACAGCATTAGTACCCTAACCAATGGCAATAACACTAGTAGACAGCATTAGTACCCTAACCAATGGCAATAACATTAGTAGACAGCATTAGCATACGTGCGGGAACATAGGGGGCTGCGTACGCTGCAGCCCCCTATGTCAGAGCGTCAGCCCCCCCTGGAGGGGGGCTGCGATTAAGCCAGATATTTATTGATTCACTCCAAATCAATCATTAAATTTCATACATGACTTGTATAAAGCAGAGTGCAAAACTAAACTAAGGAGGCTCGTAGGATAACTGACACAACAGGTAGGCTGCCTATCAGAATTCCTGAGAAGCGTGATCAATGGTCCGGACTTTGTTTTAAGCTATCAAGCATAGAACATTTGTATTTGTATCCGACCCTTCCTAAACAAAAATAAAAATATGTATACATCCACTAATAGACTAACTACTGTGCCCAATAGTTCAGAAAGATCTAGTGGACAGGCTGACCCATATAGCCCAGCTATTAACAAGAGAATGCCTCCTCCTAACCTCCTCAACGTTGACAGCAATTCTCTGAGAGCGCACTGTTCGGTCAGGTCTGACAGCAGTTTGGAAGGCCAGTGTGGCCACGAAAAAGAGGAAAAGATCTGTTCTCAAAATTGGCTATCAAAAAATTATAGGCCACTCTTAGTTCTATTTTTTTTTCGCATTTTGCATAGTAGCTATCGCCATTTAATAACAGCTTAATCTCGATTATTAACCAAAGACAACGTAACCTGCTATGTCTTGAATGGATAAAGTTCATAATTCGTGAGCGTTCACCACCAAATTATAATCATGTTTTCCTTGTCCTCATAGCCTATCTGCACTGTCCGACAATTTCTGTAGGCTACAGAACTTTTCAAGGTATTTTGCGCACAGACAGACAAGATAAACGTCCACAAACATATAACATATTAACATGCGCCACTGGTTGAATCGAATAAGTTAGTAGAAATATTTTTGCTTTAACCGAGCTACCACTACAACTAATCTAATTTGGAATGAGTGAAAGCAAGCGAGAGAAAGAGAAGAGAAATTCCGGTATGTTTGGTTGAGAAATGAGAGCGAAGCAGTGGAGATAGAAGACGTGCGCAGGGGTCTCCGACTGAACGATAACATTCTCCCTGTCACTGCGCTTTATTTGAGGTTCTCTCAGATATACCCTACCTAGGCTATCTATGTTACACGGAAAACTTAAGTTACTGAGAAGACAAAAAACAGGTGGAGATTCTGTTTGGCAGGCTATAGCCTATTTTAAAAGACCCTTGCAAAAGTAGGCTACTTTGTTCGGATTTCTAACCGATTAAAATCATGAACGTATTTGATTGACTTGTCTTTTCGTATTTTGTCTCTAAATGACGATGGATGTTGAACAGAATAGACAAACAATACAGACAACAATCACTCATCACTTCTAGATCGGCATTGTATGGCCAATGTATGCCATTAGTGGTGTGCGCAATCAGCAGAAGAACTGCGCTGCGACTCATCTCCTGGAAAAATGTTTGGCACATTAGGGTATAGGCCTATCTACCCGCTGTCGCACTAGAATGCGCACCCTACAAGAGCCAATGGTTATTCAACAGCGGAGACGTTGATGTTGGCTATTTAAAAAAAAAAAAAAAAAAAGTGACGTCACATTTAACGGCCCAGCCCCCAGCCCCCCCCTACACAAAACACCTTCCCGCGCGCCTGAGCATTAGTACCCTAACCAATGGCAATAACACTAGTAGACAGCATTAGTACCCTAACCAATGGCAATAACACTAGTAGACAGCATTAGTACCCTAACCAATGGCTATAACACTAGTAGACAGCATAAGTACCCTAACCAATGGCATACTAATACATAATACTATAGGATAGCAGCAAGACCCTAGCCTATAGGAGAGGGAAGGTTTATCCTGGAGTATGGAACCCAGCTATGCCAACTTCAGCTTCATTTACAAGGAAAATTAGGAAAAAACTTTTGCACTGACCAGGGGTCTCACCTGT
Source organism: Sardinella longiceps (assembly GCA_027497455.2). Classification (NCBI taxonomy): domain Eukaryota; kingdom Metazoa; phylum Chordata; class Actinopteri; order Clupeiformes; family Clupeidae; genus Sardinella; species Sardinella longiceps. Next base: position 5,048 of record JAODXP020002814.1, read on the forward strand.
GTAGACGGAGAACTTCATGTAAGTGTGTGTATGTCACCTGTATCAACGGAGAACTGCACGTGAGTGTGTTGCTCTGCTCATCCTCTCCAATCAGAGCGGTCATGCACACACACACTAGAGGGCCTTTCCATGAACATACAGTTGCCAACAGTGTCAATACAAGTTCAACTAAAAATATTTGAATTATTTATATCAGTAATTCAGTAATAGTCACTTGATTTCAGGAGCACATTACTGACAAATAATCAGAATTACAGAGTAACAAGAAAGCCTATATAAAACAAAACAAATATTTCCCGTAATATAGGCTATGCCCAGATAGAACAGCCTGCCCTATCCTGCTGCCATAGAGGTTGGCCTAATGCTTCCCCCACTCACTCACTCCCCCCGCTAGATAAACAGACTGCCGAGAAACAGGTGATTTTACAACAGCCTTGATGATGAGAGCCACGTCTCAGCTGCGCAGTGTGCTTAGTATTTGTAGCCTACGTGCAAAGTCTGCGCTAAGCTAGATCTCCGTCACCTTGTATTTTATTTGCGACAGACATGCAATGGGTGACATTCCGAGCCTTTACACTGTGGGACATGAAAAGCGCCTGGATTTGACTTTTTATCCGACGACATGGGAGAACTTTTTCACCTCGGGAACTTCTCCTTTAACTACTCCGGCACAGATGTGGAGAGGTTCGGCAGTCTGGAGGATATAGATGTGGCAACAAACTCCGCTTTGAGGATCATGATATCGATCATTTACTCTCTCGTGTGCGCCGTGGGATTAGTGGGGAATTTGTTGGTCTTTTTCCTAATGAAGGTTCGGCACGGCAAGAAAAGATCAACAATCAATTTCTTCGTTCTCAACCTGGCTGCGACGGACTTCCAGTTTGTTTTAACATTACCCTTCTGGGCCGTGGACACGGTTCTAGACTTCAGCTGGCCGTTTGGGAACGCTATGTGTAAAATAATTCTGTCTGTGACCGTCATGAACATGTACGCCAGTGTCTTCTTCCTCACGGCCATGAGTGTGACGCGGTACTGGTCGGTAGCCTCGGCGCTGAAGGACCGCACGCGGCACAAGAAATGTTCCGTGAAGTGGGTGAGCGCGCTTCTCTGGCTGTCCGCGACCATAGCAACGGCGCCTACGGCAATCTTCTCCACCGTTACGAGTGTTGCTGGAGAGAAGCTGTGCCTTCTTAAATTTCCAGATGGACATCACTGGCTTGCTATCTATCATCTTCAGAAAATCCTTATAGGATTTGTTTTCCCCATGTTCATAGTCTCGATCTGCTATTTATTACTTCTACGTTTCATTCGTTTGCGCAGCATGAACAACAACCACCCCACACGGAGATCCAAAGTTACCAGATCCGTCACTATCGTAGTTCTCTCTTTCTTTCTGTGTTGGATGCCCAATCATGCTATAACTTTATGGGGAGTTTTGGTCAAATTCAATGTGGTTCATTGGGATAAAGCTTATTATATGATTCACACATATATATTTCCTGTGACTGTTTGCCTTGCGCATGCTAATAGTTGTTTAAACCCAGTTTTATATTGTCTCATGAGAAAAGAGTTTAGAAAAATGCTTAAGGATTTGTTTTGGAAGATATCGTCACCAACGGTGCCGCAAAGCTGTCACGTTCGCCCCTCGTCTGTAGACGATGACAATACCGGTACTCACGTGACTTTCCCGCTGCACGCCCTTGAAACCGAACATTGTGGAGTCGGACTGTCCGAGGAGTCGCCATGCGCGCGTGACACTCAAGGCTTTTGGCACGCACATGAAGAGGAAAACTACTCAATCACCACGATGTAACAGGATGTTAAGAGCAATTTATACAGTCAAAACTACGCTCCTTACAGTTACACCAATACACATTTGCCAAGACTGCATTTTATAAGAAAGCTGTAGCCTGCCTATTTTGAAAAAAAAAAAAAAAAAACCTATGCAACAGACTCATCCAGTTATTGTAGAGCCTGGGAGCTCAATTCCAATACGCACTCGGACCCAAATACAGTGTCACCCGGATCCAGAAGTTGCATACCCAGTCCCAGGGCCAGCAGCAAATCTGCATGTTAGGCTACTACAGTATAAGCTACTGTAACAGGTTGAAAGGTTCCCTTTTGCATTAATGTATAATTGCACAAGATCTAGTCTATATAGTTTTCTATGGTACCCTGATACAGTTAGAGGTTCCTGGTAGCCCCTCCTCTCCCCCTTGTCTTATGTTTCCCTATCTCCTCTTCCTCCTTGTGTTTCCCTATCTCCTCTTCCTCCTTGTGTTTCCCTATCTCCTCTTCCTCCTTGCTAGTTTCCCTATCTCCTCTTCCTCCTTGTGTTTCCCTATCTCCTCTTCCTCCTTGTCTTATGTTTCCCTATCTCCTCTTCCTCCTTGCTGTTTCACTTTGGTTTGGATTGAGGAGTGGAGGAGCATCTTAACCAGGGACAATGTTTGTATGTGTGCCTTGTGTGTGCAGGCAATAAAGTTTTTCTGCAGCAGTCGCTTGGGTCATCTAATAAATTCAACACAACGCAGATGTAATCACCCGTTACACTACTATATTTACATGTTAGGCTACTAGTATAGGCTACTATATCCGCATGTTAGGCTACTAGTATAGGCTACTATATCCGCATGTTAGGCTACTAGTATAGACTACTATATCCGCATGTTAGGCTACTAGTATAGACTACTATATCCGCATGTTAGGCTACTAGTATAGACTACTATATCCGCATGTTAGGCTACTATAGGTTACTATTCGTTGTGTGGTACAAATGCCAGATGATTCTGCATTGTCAACTCTTGGCCTTCAGAGTAAACTGATATTGTCTGTAAATCTAACATTCACCACTTAAGAGTAAACTGATATTGTCTGTGAATCTAACATTCACACCTGAAGAGTAAACTGCTATTGTCTGTAAATCTAACATTCACCCCTTAAGAGTAAAGTTGCAACACAAAGGGGAATGTGTTTGGAATTTGTACAGAAACTAGGATTATTCATTCTTTTTTTGAAATTACCAATCACATTTCTCTTGTAAGCTATTATTTCAATAACAAGCCTTGGCTATTAGCCTTACTTCCTGTGACACTGACGCTGCTTCAAGCCAGTGTGACCAAGCAGCCTTGAGTTTAAGCTACATTTCCGCTGCCCAAGACAACCAGACCCAAAGAAAAACAACCTTTTACACCAGCGCCATTAAAGGGATTCTCCACCTTTTACGCCAGCGCCATTAAAGGTACAGTATACTCCACCTTTTAAGCCAGCGCCATTAAAGGGATTCTCCACCTTTTACGCCAGCGCCATTAAAGGTACAGTATACTCCACCTTTTACGCCAGCGCCATTAAAGGTACAGTATACTCCACCTTTTAAGCCAGCGCCATTAAAGGGATTCTCCACCTTTTACGCCAGCGCCATTAAAGGTACAGTATACTCCACCTTTTTATGGCTTGGGTTATTCACAGACTTATCTGGAGTTCCATATGCGGCATTTTGGTCATGAGTTGCTATCTGGCAACTTTACATTCCAGCACCTATGTCAAGCTGAAACCAAGAAAAAGGTCAAGTTGGAGTTGCCTGACGAGGAAAATACACGGATGCACTGTGGCCAAAATGCATTTACCCATCAAACAAAACACGTCTTGAGGAAATATTGAACTGGGGTCTGTTTCCCAAAAGCATAGTTGCTAACTAAGTTAACTAAGTATGTTGGTTGCAGTGCAATTTCCCATTGACAACTAACTAAGTTGCTAACAGGTTAGCAACTATGCTTTTGGGAAACGGACGCCTGGTCTGTAATGCTACAACATGGGCAGCGTTAAGGTTGGATAGGCAGGTTGTCTCTCTCTGCTTATAATTGTTCTAATTGTTTCCATCGTAATTACCCACTGCGCTGGCAAACAGGAGAATGTTAAGGTTAGATATGCAGCTTGTCTCTCTCTGCTTATAATTGTGTCCATGGTTATTACTCACTGCGCAGGCAAACAGGAGAATGTAAACAAAGACACTGGATTATAAAAGGTAATGAAGTCTTTTCTTATCGCAGCAACGTTTGGCTCTGGCACTCGCATCCCATTACTAGATTACACATTTCATAATCAGTTCAGTCAGTTTCTTTACCCAATCATACATGTGCACGCACACACACACACACACACACACACACACACACACACACACACACACACACACAGATGAACTTTATTCCCATAGCACTTTTCCAAGCACATCAGTACTGTCTGTATGGGGTGTAATGAAGCCATGTGACTGCAGTGGACACACAGACACAGACAGACAGATAGACACACAGACAGACACAGACAGACAGATAGACACACAGACAGACAGATAGATAGATAGATAGATGACCATGTGACTACAGTGGACAGACAGACAGACAGACAGACAGATAGAGGAGTTGTAGGGAGACTTTATAGCCCTGTGCACATCTCAGTAAACACATCCCTGGGCCCTGTGCACATCTCAGTAAACACATCCCTGGGCCCCTAGCCAGGCAGTGCTAAGGGAGTCGTGGTGTTTACAGCGCTGAGGGAGTCGTGGTGTTTACAGCGCTAAGGGAGTGGTGGTGTTTACAGGAGACGTTTATGGCACGGCTGTCAGGACTCCGCCATGTCTGTGCTGCCAGTGTGTTTATGGAAGCAGGTCGCGCCGCGGGAGTAAGTGGGGTTAAAAGTCCACCCCTCCAAGCTTGAAGGAAAACTCTCTCTCTCTCTCTCTCTCTCTCTCTCTCTCCACTCTTTTTCAACTATTATTCTTACTAACAAAACCCATCAAACTGCCAGGTATGTCCTACAGCACTGCTGCTGCTGATGCACTGGGATTGGGTTGCACAACACAGTATAGTGGAATAAACCCAAAGTGTATTAGTGTTGCAGAACAGAAAGCCATTGTCCTGTCACAATGCATTTGATTTCTGCAATGGTAATCTTGTTGTTGGAGGTGACTGGGTGGTGGCAGTGGGGAAAAGAATGAGAGAATGTGGTACTTGTGCACCAGCAGCTGAAGCTTTAAGGGTTTACACCCAATCAGCAGTGTCTACAAGCAGCCACTAGATGGCAGTATAATTACACCCAATCAGCAGTGTCTACAAGCAGCCACTAGATGGCAGTATAATTACACCCAATCAGCAGTGTCTACAAGCAGCCACTAGATGGCAGTCTAATTACACCCAATCAGCAGTGTCTACAAGGAGCCACTAGATGGCAGTCTAATTACACCCAATCAGCAGTGTCTACAAGGAGCCACTAGATGGCAGTCTAATTACACCCAATCAGCAGTGTCTACAAGGAGCCACTAGATGGCAGTCTAATTACACCCAATCAGCAGTGTCTACAAGGAGCCACTAGATGGCAGTCTAATTACACCCAATCAGCAGTGTCTACAAGGAGCCACTAGATGGCAGTCTAATTACACCCAATCAGCAGTGTCTACAAGGAGACACTAGATGGCAGTATAATTATACCCAATCAGCAGTGTCTATGGGAAGCCACTAGATGGCAGTCTAATTACACCCAATCAGCAGTGTCTACAGGGAGCCACTAGATGGCAGTATAATTACACCCAATCAGCAGTGTCTACGGGGAGCCATTAGATGGCAGGCTAATTACACCCAATCAGCAGTGTCTACGGGAAGCCACTAGATAGCAGTCTAATTACACCCAATCAGCAGTGTCTACAAGCAGCCACTAGATGGCAGTCTAATTACACCCAATCAGCAGTGTCTACAAGGAGACACTAGATGGCAGTATAATTATACCCAATCAGCAGTGTCTATGGGAAGCCACTAGATGGCAGTCTAATTACACCCAATCAGCAGTGTCTACAGGGAGCCACTAGATGGCAGTATAATTCCCACTGCCGCAGAGCCGTATAGAGACAGTTCGGACAACTCGCGATATTTTTTCTCGACTCGGTTCTGCTCTCTGATTGGCCCAGAGGACGTGTTTTTTGGGCACCATGTTGTAACCCTTCCTAACGTCTCCGGACTTAATCGCGTTTATTTGGCAGAATAAAGGTAACACACACCGAGACATGCAGTTGTGTAACTTGATCTGTCCTTCATGAATACGTGACACCCGTTTTCGTAGCAATGTGTTACTTTACCGCTGCCATGTGAATAGTAACGTCAACAGTTGCAACAGCTGAAAAGTTTTACAGAATACATGTCTCATCTTTTGCGCAAATTATTTTTGAACGGTTTCGTCTAAGATCATAAACTCAACTGCATTCAATAGAGGACAGATGTGGGTTGCTATTGACAAAACATTAGATGTCAGTCTTGCACAACCTTTTAGTAAATTACGTTCAAGTAAAAACTGTTTCATTCGTCCCTGATCTCCCCTACTGAACCTCAACCTGGATAAACGAACTAGTTTCGTTTCGAGAATGATCATAACAAACACACACACTAACCACAATGTCTTAGGACACATGTTGGATCGCTCCACAAATGAATATTACTGAAATAGATTTACTGTCATGCCGTTAAATGATTAAATGATCAAGTCCATGCTAAGTTCACTTCCCACAGTCCTAGCCTGAGTCGTTGTCATGGCAATTTACGTCACCACACGGAAGAACTAACGGCAAAATGCAGCCAGGCTCGGTCAGGTTGGAAAAAATTACATTTCCCATCATTTATAGATATTTTCCTGGAGAAATTAGATACAGGTTTATTTAGTTATGAATTGTTTTCATGTTTTCTGAAGTCATAATTGCACGTATTTGCCTGTGAAAGCTAGAAACAATTATTTTAGTCCGACGTCTCATTGGACTACATTATAATCGTGGGTTACACAATGGCGACCAAAATTCCAATTGGCAGAACTCTTTCTATATACGGCTCTGCACTGCCGCATAAAAGCAGAAAATAACCGACACAAAGGCTTGCAAACGCAAGTGCAATCAATACTGCATGTATTTGCTTTCTATCACACTTTTACAGGTAGAGTAGGATTCTATCCATTTACTTTGATCTATCAATTTCCTTTCCTGTCTACACACACAGGACATTATTAACACACACACACACACACACACACACACACACAGCTCACACTTTAACAGGATTCTATCCATTTACTTTGATCAGATTTGCGGAACATGAGTGATGGAGGGATGGAAGAATGAGAATGATGGAGGGATGAGAGTGATGGAGGGATGGAAGAATGAGAGTGATGGAGAAATAGAAGAATGAGAGTGATGGAGGGATGAGAGTGATGGAGGGATGGAAGAATGAGAGTGATGGAGAGATAGGAGAATGAGAGGGATGGAGGGATGAGAGTGATGGAGGGATGGAAGAATGAGAGTGATGGAGGGATGAGAGTGATGGAGGGATGGAAGAATGAGAGTGATAAAGCGATGGAAGAATGAGGAGGTCAGAGAAGCCAGCTTGTTCCCTCTGAGCTCAGGGGCTCAGTGTCTGGTGTG
>JAODXP020002814.1:17500-30165 GCA_027497455.2 Sardinella longiceps
TTATTATAAATGGTACAGCATGGATGAAGAGTACAAGAGTAAAACAGGTCACTTTACCTTTTTGAACATTACAAATGTTAAACAGGTGAAAATAGGCAATTGTCATGTCATGACTACTAATGGTAAAAAAAAAAGGCCAGTCACATGCTCACACACACACACACACACACACACACACACACACACAGTAGGTTTTGTGTCCCACAGGTCCCACAAAGCCCTTGGAATCCTAACCCTATCCTACCCTCAGAACCCCTAGTCTCTGTATAAGGACAAGCATTATTATTGGATATATTAAGATAGGAGATTTAGAGTTTTATTTTTCAAAAAATACAGTATTCTCCATCCCTCTTGTAATTACTTGTAATTAGAGTAAGCATGTTGTTTGTAAATTTTGTTCAATGTACCTTTTTAAAAAATGTATAAAAAATTATAACATTTTATTATTATAAAATTATAAACACACACACACAGAGGACATCACCATTATTAACACACACACACACACACACACACACACACACACAGAGGGGACCATTACCAGTAACAGTTGCCACTGTAGTGCAGTGTAGTGTATTACTGGAATGGGGAGCTGTGTGTGTGTGTGTGTGTGTGTGTGTATTACTAACTGTAGTTCCTGACCTATTTTCTGGATCTGCAGGTGTTTGTCCACTTCACTGAAAGTGGGACTGGTCCCGAGACTCCTCATGACGGTCAGCAGGTCTTTGGCCTTAATCTTCCCCTGGTGCTGCTTGTCATATAGGGAGAAGCATTCCTTCATCTCTACAATATGGGCATAATAATGGGCATAGGGTTAGGGTGCCCTGGTGGGCATAATAATGGGCATAGGGTTAGGGTGCCCTGGTGCTGCTTGCCATACAGGGAGAAACACTCCTTCATCTCTACAATATGGGCATAATATTGGGCATAATAATGGGCATAGGGTTAGGGTTAGGGTACCCTGGTGGGCATAATAATGGGCATAGGGTTAGGGTACCCTGGTGGGCATAATAATGGGCATAGGGTTAGGGTTAGGGTACCCTGGTGGGCATAATATGGGCATAGTGTTAGGGTACCCTGGTGGGCATTGCCAGGCAGCAGGTAAGTCTTGACCAAGGGGATGGCCAAAGACAGGCTAGGTCTTGGGCAGACCTGACTGAAAAGCGTTCTGCCTAAACTATTTTTATTGAACAATTTCAATCACTGAAACAGACATGAATACATCTTTATAATTAAAATTCAACTGAAAACACTTATTGTCTAAGTGCTTGAAGAGTTTTAAAAATGTGTGATAATGCCCCCTATTTGTAAAATCCCTTTTTCATCTGGCTTTTACACAGCGCCCCTCGACATTGTCCACAGTGAACTTTGATAAACACTCTGGCCTACTAGGCCTAGCTGGTTTATATGTGAACTGCAGGCCATTCATAAGTAATTTGCCTGGGCTATGTGCCAACAGTGACAGCAGTGCCAAAAATCGTTCTTCCCTAGACTGATGCCATTTTCCTGCCAGAAAGGAGAGAAACAATTCGCTGTTGTTCAGTTTTCAGTTTCCCATGAAAAAATGATTGTCTTGTCACAGGGCAAGGCACAAAGACCCAATTTGGTGATTCGATGAAATCAAGAGACGTTTCAAACGGAGGAAAAAATACAATTGTGTGTGTCAAACCTACAGTTTCAGAGCAATTTTGTTCTGCAGTAAAGAGACACGACGAATCCACTAAACACTTGACTACAAGAGCGTAGGCTATAACCTAATATAGTTTATATAGTAGCCTAGGCGAAAAAAACACCTGTCCTTGAGTATTGACTTCAGTGACACCGACGTTTTTTAGTAAAGGCTAAGGATGCGGCTTTATTTCCACTGGTTGCGCATATCGTTACATGTAGCCAAATCCAAAATATAGCCTTAAACGCGTTTAGTCATCTGAATGATCTTACCGTTTATCTGGTCGTGTGACAAGAACTTTGCCTGTGTGAATAAAGACAAAAAAAATAAGTAATGACAAAACCGCCCGCTACAGACCTGGTTAAAAGATCAAAGAAGCGCAAGTTTGCTTACCATGATGTTACGAATGATGCGGTTGCTCCGTCTGTGTGATAGAGAAGTTGCCTGGACTACATGATCTGAAGTCGGAGTTCAGTAACTGATATGGGATACGGATAGGCTACACTTGGGATCACGTATCAACGGGCGTAGATTCTGGAGCTTAAAAATGCCTGTCAAAGCTCAAATGAACAGCAGTACTGTAGATCGGATTAGTAGGCTATCCTATGTTTTGTCGTCGCATTTCTGCTGAATTTCAAGGGAAAATAATTCACTTAATTTTACTGATATTCCAAAAAATATATGTTTTTTAAATATCCTAAATGCAACAGGATGCATTTTAGGCCTAGCCTACGTGCAAATGCAAAGTTTAATAAAACAAATAAAACTGTTTTATTAAATAAAACAGTCTGCAGATATTAAAGGCAATATCTGGTCTAATTTTAAGTCATTAAAAAGATTACCAAACAACTTCATCTTTTAAGAATTTATTCCTTGTGTGTGTCCGCCATAATGTCTAACCTGACTCCACCAGATGGATTTGCTCCGCATATCCATCTAGGAACAATCCGTTAGAGTAGTTTTGGGAAGGGACAAAAATACTGGATTATTCACTAGGAGGCAATGCTGATGAAGTAATCTGGATTATTCACTAGGAGACCATGCTGCTGAATGTAATCTGGTTTTAATCTGGTTTATTCACTAGGAGGCAATGCTGATGAAATAATCTGGGCCGTATTCAAAAGCGCTGTAACGGTGCATTACTTAAAATGTAACATAAACGATGTGGGACTGAACATGCTGTTGTCACATCAGTGCAGCAACAATGGAAGCCTGGAGGGCCATTCTGCTCATGGTGGTGTCGAGGAAATAGCTGAACTGGACAACAACCTAAGTAGTTTAAATGCATCATTGTTAGGAATACTACAAAATGATAATATTACCACTGCTTTTGCCGTCACCAGAGGACATTCCAACGCAGCATGACTTTGTGTTAGATTTAGCACTAGCGCTTTAAATCTCAGAGCTTCGAATACACCTACATGCTGATTGGTGAACACCTCTGACACACCCATCAAATGAGAATGAAGTACCTCTGAAGCATGTTGCGCACCGGTGTGGAGCGATACGAGCCAACTCATCATTTAATTAGACTAACGTTACACACCGGTGCAAAACATTATGCCGTTGAATGGACCCCTGTATTATCCTCTCGGAGGCAATGCTGGTGAAGTAATCTGGTTTTAATCTGGTTTATTCACTAGGAGGCAATGCTGATGAAGTAATCTGGATTATTCACTAGGAGGCAATGCTGATGAAGTAATCTGGTTTTAATCTGGTTTATTCACTAGGAGGCAATGCTGATGAAGTAATCTGGATTATTCACTAGGAGGCAATGCTGATGGAGTAATCTGGATTATTCACTAGGAGGCAATGCTGATGGAGTAATCTGGTTTATTAAGAAAAGAAACAGCTGTGTGAGACCGGCACAGCACAGCTGGCTCAGAAGGAGGATTGGTGTGTGACGACCACAGGAACATGTCAACACACCAATCTCAAAACTGATGGAGTTTGGTGTTGTCATGACAAACTGATATAACAAAATTGAGTCCTTTGGTTGTAAAACATTTACATTAAAAACTCTGTCATTCATAGCAATCATAGCATATTAATAAGAATGTCCCCTCTGGCAATCATAGCATATTAATAATAAGAATGTCCCCTCTGGCAATCATAGCACTAGTATTCATAAGAGGGTCACCGGGGAGAAGAAGACAGATGAGAGGTCACACCGACCCAAAAGGTTAAAATAAATCTTTGCACCTGGAACCCCTCCTCAAACTTTTCACATTTATACTGTAGAATCTCTTAAACATTCACCACACAATCTCTAATAATGCAAGAAGGTGCAGAGGAAACTTCAACATTCAAAACAATTCTGAACACATATTTAGTCACACACACACACACACACACACACACACACACAGCTCTCACACCTCAGCTGTATGAATTCTGCTGACTCTACATAAGTGCTGCAGGAGCAGCACCCACACTGAGAGGAGAGGAGGGGAAGAGAGGAGAGGAGGAGAGGAGGGGAGGGGAGGAGAGGAGGGAGAGAGGAAGGAAGAGAGGAGAAGAGAGGAAAGGAAGAGAGGAGAGGAGAGGAAGAGGGGGGGAGGGGAGTGACAGGAGGAGAGGAGGGGAGGGGAAGAGAGGAGGGGAGGGGAAGAGAGGAGGAGAAGAGAGGAAAGGAAGAGAGGAGAGGAAGGGAGAGGAGAGGAAGAGAGGGGGGGAGGGGAGGGACAGGAGGAGAGGAGGGGAGTTGATGAGAGCTGATGGGTGGTACGATCTGAGGAGGGGGCAGATGATCAGCTGCACTTCAGCACAAAAACACTGCATTTGGACTCCCATGGCAACCACTCTCCATGGCAACCACGCACCATGGCTACTTTTGTTGTTTTTAATGTCCAATAATTGATTCTGTGATGAGTCTATAATTTAATAAACTTTTATTAAAATAAAGTCTTCAAAAGTCTGTATTTGAAAGAGTCCTAAAAGCTAAAAGTTGTTAAAAGCAAAGTGCTGCCCGTGTGGAGGTGAGTCTCTCCATTAACGTCCATCATGGGGTCAGTTTAGTCTAAACACACAAACACACACACACACACACACACACACACACACACTGCTGCCCGTGTGGAGGTGAGTTTCTCCAGTAACGTCCATCATGGGGTCAGTTTAGCCTACTCAGAGGTCAGAGGTCAACCTGGCCAGCCTGAGCACGCAGGCACGCACACACGCGCGCACACACACACACACACACACACACACACACACACACACACACACACACACACACACACACACACCACCACCAGCAGCTCTGGAGGGGTGTGCAAAATTGGCCTTCAGAATGAAACATTCATTTGAATGGGAACGGACAGCAAGCTACTACCACATCCCTGGTGTCTAGTTCACACACACACACACACACACACACACTCCTGACGGTCCTCTAAAACCAGGGCACACACATACAGGGGTGGGGCCAGGCACGTGTGCTATAGACACACTGGGCATGTTCACACACACACACACACACACACACACACACACACACGTTGAGCACCACTGGGGGTTTGTGGGAGATGAGATGGGGGGCAGCTGGGTGGCAGAGCAACTCTAGTGGGAGAAACAATACTAGTGGCCTAGTGGAGGAGTCACAGCTCTGCACGCCTGCAAGTGTGTGTGTGTGTGTGTGTGTGTCACTCCACAAACTCCTCGAGCGTGCGTGGGATCTGGTTCCGGTAGGTGATGCGATATGTGTGTGTGTGTGTGTGTGTGTTAGTGGAACTCTACAAACTCCTCGAGCGTGCGTGGGATCTGGTTGCGGTAGCTGATGCGATGTGTGTGTGTGTGTGTGTGTTAGTGGAACTCTACAAACTCCTCGAGTGTGCGTGGGATCTGGTTGCGGTAGGTGATGCGATGTGTGTGTGTGTGTGTGTGTGTGTGTGTGTGTGTGTGTGTGTTAGTGGAACTCTACAAACTCCTCGAGCGTGCGTGGGATCTGGTTGCGGTAGGTGATGCGATGCTGTCGAACGGCGCGTGCTGCGAGGCACTTGAGGCTCATCTTCATCTGCGTCTTGAGGAGAATCTCGGACACGCCGGTCGTGCTCTTATCCAGGGGCGTCTTCTGCTGCTTATTGGCCATGTCCGTGTGAGCTCCCGCCTCCACCAGGGCGATGATGATGGCGTGGAGCGTGAGGAAGTCGCTGATTGGTCGGTTGTACTGCACGATGACGTGCAGCGGACTGTTGCCCTCGTTGTCCACGGCGTTGACCTGGGCGCCACAGTCCAGAAGCAGCTTGGTCACCTGGAGGAAAATATAATATTAATACACACACACACACACACACACAGTCCAGCAGCAGCTTGGTCACCTGGAGGAGAATATAATATTAATACACACACACACACACACACACACACACACACACACACACAGTGCAGCAGCAGCTTGGTCACCTGGAGGGGTGGAAATATTCATATAATATTTATATACACACACACACACACACACACACACACACACCAGCTTGGTCACCTGTGCGTTGGGGAAGCTGCACACATCGTTAGTGTGGAAGTCGTCCACAGGTGTGCTGGAGCTGATGGCCAGGTGCAGGAGCGAGGATCCGTCTCGTGAGCGCGGATCCATCTGCAGCAGCCGGTAGACGTGCTTGTTGATGCGCCCGCGCTCGGCCGCGTTGCACTGCGTCTGCACCGAGATGCACAGCAGGTAGAGGAAGGTGAAGATGTTGGACTCGTAGTTGTCCGAGGCGGCCGGCATCTCCACCTCAGGTGCGTTCTCCACACGCGACATACTCCGCGTGATCTCCTCAACGCTGCAGCTCAACACCTGCTCAACATCGCCCGGCTGCACCGCCTCCTTCAGGTGCACCTGCAACACACCACAGGTAAGAGAGAGTGAGTGAGTGTGTGGGTCTGTGTGTGTGGGTGTGTGTGTGTGTGTGTGTGGAGCACCTGCTCCACGTCATCCGGCTGCACAGCCTCCTTCAGGTGCACCTGCAACACACCACAGGTAAGCGTGTGTGTGTGTGTGTGTGTGTGTGTGTGTGTGTACCCACCATCTGGTAGAACACCGGTGCGAAGCGCAGCAGGTCCTTCTGTGTGTGTGTGTGTGTGTGTGTGTGTGTACACTGTAGAAGTGTGTGTGTGTGTGTACTGTAGAGTTAAGTGTATGTGTATGTAGTGTATGTGTGTGTGTGTGTGTGTGTGTGTGCACACCATCCGAGAGAAGAAAATCGCAGCAGGTCCTTTTGTGTGTGTGTGTGTGTGTGTGTGTGTGTGTGTACACACCATCTGGGAGAAGACCTGAGCAAATCTCAGTAGGTCCTTGTGTGTGTTGCGGTTGCTTCTCTGTCGCAGGTGCAGCGTGTGTGTGTGTGTGTGTGTGTGTGTGTATACACACCATCTGGGAGAAGACCTGAGCAAATCTCAGTAGGTCCTTGTGTGTGTTGCGGTTGCTTCTCTGTCGCAGGTGCAGCGTGTGTGTGTGTGTGTGTGTGTGTGTGTGTGTGTGTGTGTGTGTGTGTGTGTATACACACCATCTGGGAGAAGACCTGAGCGAATCTCAGCAGGTCCTTGTGCGTGTTGCGGTTGCTTCTCTGTCGCAGGTGTAGCGCGTGCAGCCACAGTTTAATGCAGCGCTGGAACTCCATGTTGTCTGCGTACACGGCGCCGCGGTAGATGATTGGGTGCGACACGTCGATGTTCTCCGATCCCAGCACGCGCTCGCGCACCTTCAGACCCTCCATGTGCAAAGCATCATGGTCCAGCCGCATGGCCTCCAGCTCGGCTAGAGTCTGGCATTCGCCGCGCCCGCCGTAAGCGGCCACCGGGGGGAGCTGCGGTTTGGCGAGGGGTCGCAGCGGGTCCCGCGTGCGCTCCAGCATGGCCAGGTACAGGTAGTGGTAGGTCTTGAGGATGTCGTAGTACTCACGGTCGTTGGCGAAGGACGCCCCGAGCAGCTCCAGGGCCTCGATGCGGCTGTGAGCGTCGCAGTCCGTGTGCTGTAGCAGCAGCTCCACCACGTCCGCCTTGCAGCTCTCGGCGGCGACCTTCAGCGGCGTCATGCCGTGTCCGTTCAGCACCATGGAGGCGTGCTGCTGCACCAGTGCCCGCACGATGTCCAGATGCCCCGCCTCCGCGGCAAAGTGAAGAGCAGTGGCGCCGCAGTGGGCCTTGGCATTGGGATTCGCTCCGCGTTCCAGCAGGAAGTCCACCACGTCCGAGTGGCCCTTGTAGGCGGCGATCATGAGGCAGGTGTTGTCGTACTTGTTGGCGATGCTGATGTCAGCGCGGTGCTCCACCAGGTAGCGCACGATGTCCAGGCGGCCGTCGAAGCAGGCCGCCCGTAGAGGCGTGGAGTTGGTGACCGTGGTGTGGTTGACATTGGCATTGTGGGATACCAGCAGCTGCACCACCTCAAAGTGACCCGCCCCCGCTGCACACCATAGGGCCGTGGCCCCGTCAATCACGTACCTGACCAATACATAGTGCATGTCATACATACAGCAGTGACACAATATACCAGTAATATTATATTTGCATTAACACATTACAGACTATTCCACACAAAATACTGCATTTGGAGCCATAATGCAGACAAGTGCTCCTAGAAAAAAAAATCAGGTACTAACCATCAAATCGCACAGTGCCTGTGTGTGTGTGTATAAAAAAGATAAGGTACTGACCCATCGAATCGTACAGTGCCCGTGTGTGTGTGTGTGTGTGTGTGTGTAAAAAAAATCAGGTCCTGACCCATCGAATCGTACAGTGCCCGTGTGTGTGTGTGTGTGTGTGTGTGTACAAAAAATCAGGTCCTGACCCATCGAATCGTACAGTGCCCTTGTGTGTGTGTGTGTGTGTGTGTGTGTGTGTGTGTGTGTGTGTGTAAAAAATCAGGTACCGACCCATCGAATCGTACAGTGCCGTGTGTGTGTGTGTGTGTGTGTGATAAAAAGATCAGGTACCGACCCATCGAATTGTACAGTGCCTGTGTGTGTGTGTGTGTGTGTGTGTGTGTGTGTGTATGTAAAAAGATCAGGTACTGACCCATCGAATCGTACAGTGCCTGTGTGTGTGTGTGTGTGTGTGTGTGTGTGTGTGTGTGTGTGTGTGAAAAAAGATCAGGTACTGACCCATCGAATCGTACAGCGCACATGTGTGTGTGTGTGTGTGTGTGTGTGTGTGTGTGTGTATAAAAAAGATCAGGTGCTGACCCATCGAATCGTACAGTGCCCGTGTGTGTGTGTGTGTGTGTGTGTGTATAAAAAAGATCAGGTACTGACCCATCGAATCGTACAGTGCCCGTGTGTGTGTGTGTGTGTGTGTGTGTGTATGTAGTGTGTGTGTGTGTGTATATAAAAGATCAGGTACTGACCCATCGAATCGTACAGTGCCCGTCTGTTCGGTGTCCACTCTGTAGTGGTCCAGAAGGAAACGCACAACTTTCTCGTGGCCATTTCGAGCGGCGATTATGAGTGGAGTTGATCGCTGGCCGGCGAGATGTGTGACGTAGCTCAGTAAATATCTGGTTTCGGACTCGGAATGGTTCAACAGCAGGGCTGCTACTGTCAAGACTCTGCCCTCGCTAGCCGCTTTGTAAACATACCCGGCCAAAGACTCCATTCAGCCCGGTGGCACTTCCTTCGCTTCCACAAGTATCGCCCACGGATTGCACCGCAAAGCAGCTCGCCTCCCATTAAAATGTACAATCAAGCTGAATAACGCAGTTAAGGGGAAATCACTGGTCCACTGATTTTCTTTTGAAGGGGGGCAACATCTTTGCAGGTTAAAAAACGTTCAAACGAAGCAAATCGTTATCGTCAGTGCCAGTTAGCTTGTCCAACCTGTTTGGCTAACTTAGGTGGCCACCAAGAGACGGCGTAACATTGTAGCTAACTTGCACCTCTAACAGTTCCAAAAAAATCTCGTGATTGAGAGGGAAAATAATTCTAACGTTACCGTTCAATTGTGTAGGCATTCACTTGCCACATCCACTCCCGGTGTTTGGTTGACAACTTTTATGGCCGACAGTAAACAACTGTCAAGGGGTAGGCTGCTAGTTTAACTGGTAACGTTAGCCAAAAAATACTAGCTTGCTAACTATCGCCACGACCGAATCCTTATGTTACATGCCAAAGAGGTAGGCCTACAGTAGCTTTTACGATCAAAACTTTACTTTTACGACTTCGCGTAGGCCTATATCTGTTGTACAATAGCGACGTGCCCAACAACAGCAACTATTCCGCTATTAATTTAGGATTAAAACAAGGAGAAACACTTCCAGCTACCTTTAACCTTTGCCACCGAAATCGTGAAGCTGGTAAAAATGAAACGAGAAATCCCGGAAGTACACCTGTCAGTTTCCGCCTGGATCAGAGCCCGTAGTTTAAAATTTCTCTGGCCTGCATTGACATTTTTCGATTAGTCCAGGCAAAATAGCATTTTTCGGTAGACTGATTGTAAAATATTTTTTTCAGCTTTGATCATTTTTATGAGATGTCCAGAACAACATACTAAATGCCCTAAGAAATCCTGGTTGAGGAAATGTAAAAATACTGGAGGAAATTAAATTTCCCATTTAAACGAATGGGATTCGGGTGGATTTTGGAGGAAAATGTACACTACTAGTACGTTTTGGCCTGAAGCATGAAGGGGAAACTAATTTCACCATAGCCTACATTTTCTGAAAGCAAACACCCTCAGGATATTAACGTTACAGTATACAGAATGGTATGGTTTGATTTAAGTATGCTCCACCCTCCTCATTATAATAAATCCCAAAATTAAGAAATTACCAATAGCCTGACCCCAATCCCGTATCAGATACCAACAGCCTGGATCCAATCTCATATCACCATTGAATTGAACACGATGGAAAAAGTGATCTGACTGACTGCAGTTCATAATAACGTTCAAAGCGCTCTCTACGAACAGTAGAATTACAATGATGGACAGAATGTGATATAGTTTTTTTTTTCTGATTGCTTTGATGCAGTAGTCGACTCAAAATCAACAATTCAATGAAAGTGGGTTAACTCATTTGCAAGAGGTGTCTTTTGCTCTGATGAGAGAGCAATGGTGAAAACTGAGAGGTTCTGAGTTTCTTCAAACTTGTCAAAGCAATAAAAAAAAACTGTAAAAAGTTGATAATATTATTCTGATATTTATGAAATGTGATTTAAAAAGTTGATATTATTCTGATATTTATGATGATCTGTGGGGGCCACATTGAGAGAGGAGGAGGGCCGCCAGTTGCCCATCCCTGTTCTAGACACACACACACAAGCTTTGGGAGTAGTGATATTTGTAGTTTAACATACACACACACACACACACACACACAAGCTTGGGAGTCGTGGTGTTTGTAGAGTTTAACACACGCACACACATACACTCTCTCACACACACACAATCTTTGGGAGTCGTGATGTTTGTAGAGTTTAATACACACACACACACACACACACACACAGACACACACAAGCTTTTGGAGTTGTGATATTTATAAAGTTTAATAGTAAAGCATCTCATTGCTTCCCATGTAGCATTGATGGGTAAGGCACTATAATTTATGTACAATATTCAAGTTCATCTTAATATACATTGAAAAGTGCATCAATATAACATACATTTCAGGAGGGATCCTTTCTCCCCAAACAAACCAAAGACAAAAGATATTTATATATTAATAATATAGATATTTAGCCCAGTTATCCTACTGCTAATCCTACTGCTAATTAGTTTCATCCTCAGCCAAGGCCACAGGATTTCCTTAAAGCAACACTGTGTAGTTTAGTTGTTGATGGAAAACTGGAGCTAGCGAACTAAAAGGCACAAAAGCATCCCAAACAAATGTTCCAAAGCCTTGCTGCCACTGTTGGATGGGGCTGAGTGGGGTTTATGATGTCATGTTGCAACTACTGTAGGTTTACTTTTATTTGATTTGATTTGATTTTCAGGCCACCTAGAACTGCACAGTCAAATCCAGGATGACTGGTGGGAATTACAGGCCTATTTTGTTTCTCCACCCGTCATACGAGTACATGTCATCCATCCTCGTCAATCTAGAGATGGACTTGAATAATATGTTGTATAAAAATGATATATCATGGTGGTGAGTTCTTCAGTGTTGCTTTAAAGCAAGGCTATTTTACTGTGTGTTCAGACCGAAAGCAAATCAGGCGACACGGGGGACGGAAGTTATTGACTTAGTATGGGGACGGGCGATTTGGGTCCGGGAAGGACCTGTTAGAAAAACATCCTGGGGTCCATTTCTGAGTGACTGCATTTGAGTTGATGGGAGTTTGACCCCTGACTGCACACCCGACCCCTAACCCTAAAGCCGGCCGCACACCGGTTCCAACAGCATTGCGGAGCACTTTCGACTCAGACAATTTTGACTAGCACCTAGCACAGTAGCCGGTGAAATTAACATTGGATGTCAATGGGCGGCTCCGACAAAATAGACTTGAATCGTAATTCACAACCGACGGCGGAAGACATCGGCGCTGGTGTACGGGGTTGCATTGAAAACAATGGAATGGAATGTTGAAGGCGGAGTGCTCCGCACTGTGTCGGAGGCGGTGTGCGGAGCCCTTAACCCCCCACCCCTGACTGCTGAACACTGACCCCTCTAACAAGCCATTATTGACACTCACTGACCACTCAGGCAAGGAGACCTCCACACGTACACACACACACACACACACACACACACACACACACACAGATGCAGTGGCACTGTAGCGTTAGGTTCAGACTGTACATGTCCGTTGATGGATGCACACACACACACACACACACACACGCACACGCACACACACACACACACACACACACACACACACACACGCGCACACACACACACACACACACGCACACACACACACACACACACACACACACACACACGCACACACACACACACACACACACACACGCACACAGTTCAGACTGTACATGTCCGTTGATGGATGCACACACGCACACACACACACACACACACACACACACACACACACACACACAC
>JAODXP020002816.1:0-30881 GCA_027497455.2 Sardinella longiceps
TCTTAAAACAAAAGGTTCTATATAGAACTTTAAAGGGTTCTATAGCTTGGTACATATATGGCACCCTCAAAAGGTTCAATATAGAACCATTTCAGAGGGTTCTATTGAAAGAACCCCTAAATGGTTCCTTATTTCTTAAAAAGGGGTTCTAAATAGCACCTTGGAAAGGTTCATTGTTACTCTTATTATTATTATGCAAAATTATAATATTGTGAAATAAATAATTTAATTAATTACCTGCAGCTTTTAAAAATATATATACTAGTCAATAACTAGGCCAACTTTTATTTACAAGTTATACCGGTACTATATGAAAGAAAGAGAGAAGGGGTGGTTTAAAAATGAACTGTATTGATCATTTAAAAGGTCATATACATTCACATACATTCCCAAGTAAAATAACAATTAAAAATGAGCAAATTCATTTGTAGAGTTTGAGTACAGGGATAGGCAAGACAGATTTTTTTTTTCCATTTTGCATTTTAAACAGATAATGTTCTAGAAAACTCAATGTGTCCTTTATGTGCTTGGGGTAGTCCACACCACAGATGAAGTATTCAGTACTTCCAGTAGGCATCGGTCCCCACTTGTGCTGGTGGCTTTATCCATCTTTAGATGTTGGGTAGGCAAGAAGGGTCTTCTCAGGGTCTTCTTAACGATGGATGATTGCTTGAAATGGGCTGGGTGGTTCCTACATATGTAAATGAGAAATGTTTAAGGGACTGGACATGATAAACACCAAAGTAAACACCAATAGAGTAAACACCAATAATAGAAATTACACCCACCTCTTTTAAACAACAAAGGAGCCCTCCTTGAAAGGTGCAGATAAGAAAGTTGGCAGCATTCTTCTGAGGTCTGAATGTGAGATGTCCATCTTCCCACTTGGCTTGGTGGTTCCTATGTAAATGACAAATGTTTAAGGGACTTTTAATGAGTTTATTATTAGCTTCATCAACTATCATCAAAGTTATAAAAACAACAAGGATAAAAACAACACCTACCTTATCTGAACATAAAGACACATTGAGTTCTTCTTGAGATGCCCATCTTCCCTCTTGTTTATAGATGCTTAACTGAAGGAGGGTCTGCGTCATGACAGATAATGGCTGGAAATGGGATTGGTGGTTCCTATGTAAATGAGAAATAGTGAAATAATTATCACTTTATCACTGATACTTGATGATTTTAGGAAAAACTTGAGAGAACAAAGTGACAGAAACAACACCTACCCCATCTAAACAATGAAGACACATTGAGTTCCTCTCGAAAAGTGCAGACAGGATAAGGGTGACAGCATTCTTCTGATGGTCTGAAATATATATAAAAAAATGTTTTCACAAACCAAGAGTTTTATAGGGACAATTAAAGAGTGCCAGAGAAAAGGAAAGATGGTAACCTACCATCTGTCTCATTTCAAAACAGGCTTGGCTGCAGCTCCTTCTGACTTCCACTTTGACCTAATAGCCTTGATTGACCTGTTATTTATTACATTAATGTGCTTCCCCAACACCTTCAGGATCCGTAGTAATCTGGGAAAGAAAGAAAACTGAGAATGAATGACTGAAATTTAGTGTGTGCGCATAAGCAATAAGCATTAAATGTTCCAACAGAACTTCCAAATTGTATTTTCAATTCTGCACCATTGGCTGTCTGAAATTAGCCATATGGAATTTGTTAAAAGTAGGATTCAGAAAAATAGTGATAGCACAAACTAACTAGCAGACATATGCAGAGAAAGGACAAAAGTTGGACAAAAGACAATAATGGTATTCACTTACAGTAGGTGCTTAAGCATTTAGCTCCATGTGTTTCAGCCTGCACTAAACACTTTTGTGGACCTGGGAGAAACTGCTCTAAAATAATAATAGTAATAAAAAATGTTACCTGAGAGGTTTGAAGAATAATTCTGCAGTCTACTTAGTTGAGGAGTCGGTTGTTGGCCAGCAAAGAGCCTGTACAGAAACAAAGAGACACACGCGCTGAAAGCCACTAAACTATTATAGCTATTGCCAATATTTTGCAAGATAAAACTTGCCTAACCAGCTTTTTGGTTATATTCCTTACCTGTGAAGATTTATTTTGCATCAACATGAGGTGGATTGAAACCAGTCGCAGACATCAAGACATCACTAGCAGTCCAGTGCACCGGTCCAGCCTAATCTTAGTCCTTAACACATTTGGGGATGACTGAAGAAAGAGCAAAAAAATAAATAATAAATCACTTCATGGGCAATAGGGTGCAAGCGAAAAGGAAATAAGCTACTGTCTGTGTTAGCCTGATTTCAAAACAGGCTTTGCAGCAGCTCCTGACCACACTGACCTTTTCAATAGCCTGATATTCATATGTGTGCTTACCCAACACTTCCAAGGAACATCATAATCTAGAAAAGAAAGAAAATAGAGAATGAATAACTAAAATTGTGTGTGTGGGCATAAGAAACCATAATGTTAAAAGACATACATTTATTTGAGTCATCAGCCAAAATATTGCCAACCTCTTGTATTCAATCCATATTCCCAGAAGGCATCTGAGTTGTAGGCTATTTTCCATTCTAGACCATTTGCAGTCTGAAATTAGCCACATTGAATTTGTCATTTGTTACACAAACAGTGTGGAAATAAGATGGTGACACTGTAGTTGATGCCTTTTTTGAAAGGTGAAGTTTGCCCCACAAGCCAGCCTTTTATATCCTTACCTTGGAGATTTATTCAGCTTCAGTATGGCGTGGATTGAAGTCATCATCACCACCAACATAGCAATGCACTGTCATCTAGCCTAAAATCAAACAGACAAATGCATTTCTTAGCCATAAAACTATTTCTGGGATGATTGAATACTGAACCAAAAAGTTACATCCTCTCTTCATAGACCAGCTGATGGCAGTGCAGCTTCATAGGCTAATGTAAACATACAAGTAGGTAGATAGCTATCTGTCTCATGATGGCTGTGACATGCTATTTCAGTAGACACAGATTGAAGCTTTTCAAAACTATAGAGCTATAGAAAAAGTAGATGAAACGTTAAGGGAAATAGTGATTGAACTCGTCACACATGGCTGCTTTCTGCATATGAATAACGTTAGCCAATACACCTAGGCTACAACAACCTGTTTGACATATTCACCTCACAAAGTTTGCCATAATAAAAATCGAAACGATGGTTGTTTTCTACCATACATCGAAACTGCCTGCAAATAAAATAGATTAGATCAATGACTGTATGAGGGTTTGATAACGTTAATTTTGGCTAGCAAGCAAGCAACTCCTTCAACTTGCAAGTGATGGGCTAGGCTAACGTTATCTGTTATGAAATCGTCTATTAGCCTACTCCACGACACGCATGGATATTTACAAGCTCAAATATATTGTTTATTTAGTTGACAACCTGTCAGGGAAGTACACAAAGCAAACTTACTAATGAATCCAGAAAAGTTGACAAAGATATCGATATCTAGCTGTCGCTAACTTGACAGCTAGCTAATGACGAACTAACTTCAACGGCAATGTCAGCTGATTTAAATTGTTGCTGGCTACGCCCACCAACGTTAGTCCTTGGTTTCTCCCCTCATTTACATACAAAACAGGGTTGTATAAAAAGGGGAAAAGAAAACGGAGACAAAAGTTTGTGCCACTTACCATTAAAGCCTGCATGCTGCGACGTCTTCAGAGAGATTCCGTTGAAGTTCAAAAGAAGCATCACGTGCCTGAAATAGCACCTTTTACTGAGCAAAGGTTCAATTTTTCCAATAATGTCTGGATTGGCACCCTTTACAGGCTAAAGGTTCAATTTTCTAGTCAAAGAACCCCTATAGTTCTATATAGAACCCCCAAGAACCCTTTTTCTAAGAGTGCACTCTGCTCCTTGGTAGACACATGAGCTGCTTAGTATGAAGGCTGCAAACTGTAACATTTTAGGTATTCTATTTTGTTACAGGATCTAAACTTTAGTAATTCACTTTGCAATTTCACCAAATTGCTTTTCAAACTAAATGTTATTATTATTTCACAAAACCAAAGATATAACAAACAAAAAAACAAAAACAACAAAAAAATAGACAACGTTTGGGCTCCACCTTAATCTCACTTGAGGTTACTGAACTGATGGACCAAATACTGTCTTCAGCAGCATTTTTTTTATCCTCGTAAATAATCCATTGGAATATACATGTAGGAGTAAAAATGGTAAGTGAGTTTTGTTTCGCCTTTGCCTCATAGTGTGATTTATTTGTTCATCCCCTGTAACTCCACGATTAACGCCTGTGATTATAACCGGTTTGGGAAGCTTGTTGTGGTTTGCAGCAAAGAACGGAACGTTCTATAATCTTTGGAATCATTTTGGGGTTTGGTGACTTTACTGTTAATCCTTAAGGAGAACTAACAACTAGAAAAGGACTCGGAGAGTGCAGACCTCCATATGGTCACTGACGCAATATGATTTCCAGAAGGCGTTCTGGACCACCGGTCACCACCAAAATTGAATAGGTTCTTCCTTGGGTAAAGACACCTCTGGTAAAAATGTGCTCCAAATTAATGCATAACTTTACATCTTATTTTGTACACACACAGACAAACAACCAAACGCCGGCAAAAAGTAACATAACCTCCTTGGCCGAGGTAATCAAGCAACAATACAACACAAGTCGCGCACCTACCCATAATAGCAGTGTGATTTGAAGGAAATTAATAGGAATAAGAAAAGAGGTAGTTCCTTGAAAAAACATTTTTTGGGCAAAGTGGTCCTCGATCTGAAAAAGTTTGAGAAACACTGGACTAGGCCAAGCCTATTCTCGGAAGAGCTGGGTCTTCAAGAACTTTTTGAAGGTGGAGAGAGTGCCTGTTTCTCTTGTAGTCTTTGTAAGGTTATTTGGTAGCACTTCAATAACCGTCCTCTATAAATGGTTATTAAATATCTTGAAAACCTTTAAGTAGTTTGTAACTTAATAAATAACAGTCAACAGTTGGGGTAACATTAATTAACAGACATTTTACAGCATAGATGATAAGTTATGGTTTCATTGCAGGAGGACACAAACACAACTAATGTAGCGGGTCATTCATTGATACCGATTCCTCCGCCAAAAAATATACTTCCTCTTACTGAATGGTTGCCAAGTAACACATAAGCACAGCTCTGTTCACTTTACTATGGTGCAGCAGTTTAGAATGAAATGTGGTTGGAGCCGTGCTAAATGTTGAATTTACAACGGCATCAATGACTATAACATGTGATTCATGTAGGTGTTTATGGGAGGTGAAGGGCCCATGCCCTGTTTGCTTGTAGGAGTGCAGTGACTATAGCTTGCAACTCTGGAGTCACAACAAGCCCAGATTATCAGGTTCGGCTCCCCCCTAATCAGCATGGGCCTTGGCCAAGGCCTCTGCTGGAACAACAACTCCTCCAGGGTATCAGTGCAGTGAGACGCTCTTGCATTCCTTAGCCCATCTGCCTCCACAGTCAGACACCTGCTGATGACACTGCTTGTGACCTCATTCAGGGTCGTCTCCACAGCTACCAGCTGTGGCCATCATGCAGACCTTAGGCAGCCTGATTTGTGGTGCCAGGCAAAGCAACTTTCCAGGCACACACACAAACTCTGACATATGCACCAATACATTCACATACATGTGAATTGACAAATAAAGTGATTGATTTGATTGATTGATATGGCTACAAGAGCATAACAATAATAAATACACAAGCAGTTTCTTAAAATACCTCAGGATCATCCAAGACCACTCAAGCTGTTCTTTGTCCTATTTATCCAGGCAAACCCCGCCTACTGGCTCAGCTGATTTCATGTTGTTCCACCAGATAGTCAGCAATAATGCAGGAATGGAGTTTCGTTTTCACCGTCATTGATCTGTGCTTATACCACTGCTTGGTCAAATTTCCTATTGTGATGCCCTATTTAGAACGTGCATTATTTTTCAGGTAACTGCACGGCTATGAAGTAGTTCCACTTTTCCGTCCATATTCAGACTTGCATATCAATACGCCCAACTACGCCCTGACTTTTAAATAAACTGTCACATTAACACAAGCTCACAATTTAGTGACCCGACCAACGTTCCTGACACAGCAACATTGTAACTTGTGACCGCGATGGTTTTTAACTCTGTCACACTTTGTTTGGAAGTATGGGAGACGGTGAATTTACAGAGCCCAAGACATGTTAGAATCTTTGGACTTAGCGCTTGGCAACGGGAGATGGAATTAACGACTGACTTAGCAACTGTACATTAGAACTAGTAACGGCAGTTTATCTTGGTAAGTTTTGATTGAGACGATTTGTGGCGGAAAGAAGTAGTTTTGACAACTAGCTTGTCTTCAACCATCAGCTAGCCACCTAGCCATCAAAACGGGCATGTTGTTAGTCAAACCACATAGCGGAGAAGTGGCAACAGTGGTATAAGCGGGATAATGAACTCCACGGCGTGCACATATAGAAAAAATAATAAGCGAGTTCGAAGTTAAGCCCACTCCGCTACGCGTCGTGGGCTTTTAGAACTTCGAACCCGTGCATTATTTTTCATTATCTCCCTTCAGAACGCCATTCTCTTCTCTGATTGGCTGCTAGGTGGCCATTAATTCCAGATAACCGGCTACTTTGGAAGTAGTTCCAAAAAATAACTCATCTAATAACTGATTACCGTTCCATATGAATGCCTTTCAGAATGGTAACTATAACAACAATAAGCAACCTTGTAGATCTACTTTCAACTGAAAGTAGTACCCAAACCGAACAGGTTAGCTTCTTTTAAATATGAGTTGCTTATTTCTTTTCCGTTTTACGCTTCTTCAAATATACGAGAGATAGATAGATACGGGAGATAAGCGGGATAACGACCTCCGAGGTGTCCAGTTATTCATTTTATAATTGTCTTGGCGGAATAACTCCGTCTTCGCGCTGCGCGCGTCGCCGGAGTTCTAGATTCCGCCTCGACAATTATAAATGAATAACTGGACACCTCGTCGGCCGTTATCCCTTACATATGTGCACGCCGTGTCGTTCATTATCCCTTACAAGTCTATGGGATTTCCAAGAGTATGGCTCTCGGCTTAGGATCGCTGTGTTTCATTTTCCCTCCCTGGAGTGAACAAACTTTTCAGGAATTGTGTCATAAGGTGTTGAGAGATTTTAAAGTTGGTTATAGGCTAAACATTACTTGGGGAAATGATCCCAGCTTGTTTCCTTCCCCACTAAACTGCACCAGTGTAGGGGCAACTCAATGTTCATAATTCACAGCCAGACATTAGGTGTTCACGTTGTGTTGATTGCACTTTGCTGTGTTGGATTATGATGTACATGTATATGTTCATGTTATGTAGTTTACACCCATCAGCCGTGTCCGTGTTTCCCCATAGTATCAACTCCTTCACATCAGACTGTTTTTGAAGTAATCCCAATTTATGGACAAATGATGAAAAAACAAGAGATTCAGCAGAGAAAGATGACAAATTTAATGAAAAATAGCGTTCAGCCAATCAATACAAAACTAAAGAGCAGTTGAAAAGTAATAGCTAAAAGAAAGCCTACTTTTTAAAAATCTCTTATACTCAAAAGGAAAATATTCAATCTTGTATTCTATTTCCCCTCTCCATTAACAGTCACTAACAATTTTTCCACTGGTACTTCACATCATCTGCACTTCAATAGCAATTATTATGCTCCCGGAAGCTACAACTAGGAAGCGGTCTTCCGTCAGCAAGAAACAAAACAAAAAAAAATGAAACAATTTTAGCCTACAGTGCCTCTGGCATACAGGTTAAAGAGTGTGTGTGTGTGTGTGTGTGTGTGTGTGTTGGGGGGGGGGGGGTAAATGAACAATATCATCCCAATATCATCAGGTAAATGAACAATATCATCCCAATATCATCATAGCACCTCAGGTAAATGAACAATATCATCCCATTCTTCTTCCATACATTTTTCTTTGTTCTTTCTTCAAGACACAATGAGATTTCCCCCTCCTGCCAAATCCCACTTTAACCACTGCATACACCAGAACATAGACTACCAATTCACCTACAACTGGTCTTTTCTCACAGCTTACCAAGAGGGGATTTTTTTTTTTTTTTTTTTTTTTTTTGTGCATGAGCAGGAAAAGGGAGTTATCTAGCAGGATGTAATTTGTTATTCGGCAAAAGTGTGCTCAAACACCAGAAACACAGAACTCTTCAGTTTCTGTTTTAGATTCTCACACATGAACATGTACAGAAAAGGGTTTAAGCAGCTGTTGACAACCGTCAAGGTGTACGTCACGATATAGAGACGCTTTGCTATGTACAAATCCATGTTTACACGATTTGGATCAATGCTACTCTTGTATCTCTGATCAGTAATGACAACATTCACAATATGAAAGGGTAACCAAAAGAGGAAAAAGCTCAAGATGACTGCTAGGATGATGAGAAAAGGCCTAATTTTCTTTGCCCTTATGATTTGTTTGGCACGGACACCAATTGCCACGTAACAGCATGTGATTATCAGAAAGGGTATCAGAAACCCAATCACAAAACAGAACATTGCTAGCCACTTGGCCATATATACATCTACAGAGTTTATACACCTGTTATTAACTACACTGCGATAGAGAGCCAAGGGAATGCTGATCACCAGGGACATGAGCCAGAAAACTACACAGATTATCTTGGCTTTGCGTGGAGTACGTTTGTTTCGAGCCCAAACTGGCACCCATACAGTCAAACAACGGTCCACACTCATGGCTGTAAGTAGACAGACGCTGGTAAGCCCACTTATCCCTCGGACTGAAAAGATGAATTTGCACAAAAAATCCCCAAATATCCATGTAAAATTTAGGAAACGATTTATGATGTTGAAAACAACTGAGAAAATGCAAAAGAAATCAGCCAGTGCTAAATTCAGGAACCAGACAGAGTTAAGTGTCGTCCTCATCTTGCAGCTTGTCACATAGATGACAAGACCATTGGCAGGAAGGCCCAGTAGAAAAATGAAACAGAAAACAACTATTTCAAATATCATTGTTGAGGTGAGAGCAATCTGAGTCAAATCTGTCGTCCCATTGGTGGAATTCTCTACAAATGAAATGGGAAAATAAGATGTCAGTCCTCTCAACAGTATTAGGTACATGTGCAAAGAAAGATGAGAGAAAAAAGCACACAAGAATTCACTTTGAAAACACTGGCAGTGTGGCCGTTGTTCTCACCCATTGCTTAGGATTTGGCTCACGGTTGTCCAAGGAGTATCAGTGAAATGGATCTCTGTAATCAAAGTATTGCATTTAAATAAAAAATGAAATATTACATGGAACATAGTTGATTTTACAGTTCAGACATTTATAAGTTACAAACAAATTTGACAAATAAGGCCGGTCTATTTCACCTTGGCATCAAAATATGGATGCATTTAATGAAAAGTTCTTAATTAATTATGGGGAGAATTAAACATCAATTTTCAATTAATCATTCATATTTTTAACTAGATGTACCGCATGCCGGTACAAAATATGACCGCCGCAGTCACAGTCAGTTATTTTGTCCGAGTAGTAATTAATCCAGCCGCGTTACCACCACCAGTGAACAGCACAGGAAGCGGCGACGATCCCACTGAAGGTTGGCGTAGCAGCTAGCTAGCGGCGACGATCCCACTGAAGCAGCGACGATCCCACTGAAGGTTGGCGTAGCAGTTAGCTAGCAGCGACGATCCCACTGAAGCAGCTAGAAGTGGCGACGATCCCACTGAAGGTTGGCGTAGCAGCTAGCTTCAGTGGGATCGTGGCCGCTTCCTGTGCTGTTCACTGGTGGTGGTAACGCGGCTGGATTACTACTCGGCCAAAATAACTGACTGTGACTTAACTAAACTATTTTACCTTGCAGCTGCAATCAATGGAATTATTAATAAAACTATAATTTATTCAATATTTTTGCCTCATTTACTCACTCCACCCAAGTGGTACTGACTGGTCACGGGCATTTCCATACTGGTGACACACATAAGATGGCCGCCGGCACTGACCTCGGATGAGGCAAGTTTCATTCAATATATTCGGAGTTTCATTCAGTATATTCGGGACTTCATTCAATATATTCGGGGTTTCATTCAATATATTCGGGGTTTCATTCAATATATTCGGAACATCATTCAATATATTCAGGGTTTCATTCAATAAATTCGGAGTTTCATTCAATATATTCGGGACTTCATTCAATATATTCGGGACTTCATTCAATATACTCGGAGTTTCATTCAATAAATTCGGGACTTCATTCAATATATTCAGAGTTTCATTCAATATATTCGGAGTTTCATTCAATATATTCAGGACTTCATTCAATATATTCGGAGTGTCATTCAATATATTCGGGACTTCATTCAATATATTCAAGGTTTTCTTTCAATATATTCGGCACTTCATTCAATATATTCAAGGTTTTCTTTCATTCAATATATTCGGAGTTTCATTCAATATATTCAGGACTTCATTCAATATATTTGGAGTTTCATTCAATATATTCAAGGTTTTTTTTCCTGAACGGCTTGCCATAGAAAACATCAGTCCTGGATTTATTGACTTAGAAAATAAACTGAAACTACCATTTCTCCTGGGGGAAGTTGATACTTTTACTCAAATAGCCTCAGACTACTTACAGTCTTGCCACATTTTAAGGGAAGAGTCCACATGACCATCATCAAAATATCCACTAGTGCTTTTTCTTAATTTTATCTTTTTTATTATTATTATTCCATATGTTTGTTTAAGTTGCATTCTAAAACTGATAGTTCCGGTCCTCGACTGTGATTGGTTGAAAACGCGTTCGATGCCATTGTAAATTTGGCATTTAGCACGGCTCCAACCGCATTTCGTTCTAAACTGCTGCGCCATAAGAAAGTGAATGGAGAAGCGCATATGTGTTACTTGGCAACCATTCAGTAAGAGGAAGTATGTTTTTTGGCGGAGGAATTGCTATCAAGGAATAACTTGCTATATTTCTCGTGGTTGTGTTTTCCGTTAATGAAACCATTGCCGGTTAACGTGGTAACAGTTTTAGAAGCGCAATAAACCCCTCGAGTCCGGTATAAATGCTGGTTTTAGCACGGATGTCTAACGGCACTCGGCTGCGCCTCGTGCCTAACAACACCCGTGCTAAAACCAGCATTTACACCGGCCTCTCGGGATTTATTGCTT
This sequence comes from Sardinella longiceps, assembly GCA_027497455.2. Lineage (NCBI taxonomy): Eukaryota > Metazoa > Chordata > Actinopteri > Clupeiformes > Clupeidae > Sardinella > Sardinella longiceps. The sequence continues at coordinate 11,173 of JAODXP020002816.1, forward strand.
ACTTTTATTTATTTAGTCACTACTTACTATTGTTATTCTCATTATTATTGTCATTATTATACATTAATGCTTTGGCAATATTGTTTTTTTTTACATTCATGCCAATAAAGCTTATTGAACTGAACTGACAGGCCTATCACCCCAAACCTGTAACGCTTTCGCTTAATAGCACCATCTACAGGTCAATAATTGTACAGTCATTAAATGTACATATAAATTCATTTGTTTTATAGCCCCCCATGGATGAAATTCCACAAAACTTGACATATTCCCACAGGATGTCAGGTTCATCATACACATTAAATTTGGTGCTGTTCCTAACATCTGATCTAAAGATAGGGGCAATTAAAGCCGTATAATAATGCATTTGAATTTTTTACCATGGGGGGCAAATCACAAATGACTGGTTATGAGCTAAGTTGATGTGGGCTCTTGAGACCAACATTCCATAAAAATTTCATCATCCTCAATATCACGGGTCAGGTAGTTTTTTAGGAAAAACTACATTTTTGGGGTTTCGGGGGGGGGGGGGGGGGGCGCAGCGCAAAGATGGAGTGGCCCCCGGGGACCAAACGAAATTTTTCCGTAAAAGTCTACTGGGGCTACATGCCCACCAAGTTTCATGTGCCCCGGTGTTACGGTGTCCCGGGAATCGTTGACCAAAAATTCAGGAAGTAGATGACGGGAGGAAAAAAAAAAAAAAAAACTTTGACAATCATTATATGACCGCTACGCTTGCTACGCTAGCGGCGGTTATAATTAGTATTAATGATCAATGTTTTGTATATTTAAAACACAACTAAAGCATGACCATTAGTCCAGCTGCTGAAACACCCTCTGAGGGATCTGATCTCGGGGACAGCCCTCCATGCAAACTTGCCCATCATTTGAGCCGTGAACGTGTTGCACTTTACTTATACATGGCTTCGCATTGTTGGTAATGAACTAAGTCTTTTTTTTTATCAACAGTTCCACACCACACTTCTTTTTTTTTTTTTTACGTAATAACTTGCTACATTCGCAAATACAGAGCATTTTAGCCCCCGTGAGGTATGCTAGCCTTGTCTAAAATGTGTAATTGCTACCACACAGTGAAATTCATTACACTGCTTCAAGACAAGCTCTCCGCAACCCAACTAGTCAGTTTTAATATCAGTGTTAACGATATGCGAAGGTCACAATGTAACATTCTTAAAATACCCATGGGAGAACTAACAATATTCTCCAAAGTGCTCAAGTCAAAGTGCTCCGCCTTCCACTCATATATGTGTTTCCAAAAATGTCATTATGTGTAAAAAGGGTCTATATTTGTCACTTACTGTCTGAGAAGCGTTTCCTCTCTCCACATATGTTGTCGGGGCTGAGATAAAGTAAAGACAGAGAACTGTGTATAAAGTTCGCAAGCTCAGAAAGAAACCGGAAATGTGGTTAACCAACAGTGCCTTTGGCATATACCACACCATAGCCTACCAATTCACCTACAGCTGGTCTTTTCTGTCTTTCTGTGCATTAGCAGCCAAAACATTAGAGTTTAAGGTTCTCTGAAAGTTCTCTGAACTAAAATAAAACATTAAAAATACCCATGGGAGGATGGGTGACCGTTTCTTAAAGTTCCCATAATGTTCTGTATTTGTGGGAACATCTACACTCACAGTCATATCTCAGAGAGATATAGAGGGTCTCTGATTTAATGTTTCATAATGGCCAATATTCTCCAAAGTGCTCAAGTCTGAAAGAGTGCTTAGTTCAGCCTGAAAAGCATTTAGGTAAGCACTTTTTCCAACTAAAGCATTTTAGAGAATACCATCCAAAGAGAACAAGGTTTACTGACAAGGCTACACAGCCAAAAATAAAACTTTTATACAACTCAGAGAAGTCATTGTCCAGTTTGTATAGCAGTATAGTATAAACAAGCTGACTGAAGTGTGACAATATTGGCCAAGCTATGCGTAGGCCTACTGCTTCGATTTGGACTAAAGACAAAATCAACAGGCCCAACACTATCATACATCCGACCGTTGGCCTCTGTTCACAATCTGGACACTTTTGACCTCAAACATGTTCTGAAACATTTACACAGAGGCAGTTAAATGTGCTTTACAGAGATATGAGCTAGAACAGTGAATTAAAACACTTAATTAATTAAATAATTAAGCAATAGTAGAAATAAAGTAATAAAATGAAATAAAAGTTCAGAAAAAATAGGAAAGACAAAAAAGACAAAAAAAGATAAACAAATGATATAATAATGGAATAAAATGGACAAAAGTTAATATGACATTTGCCAGTTAGAAGAAGGCGTTTGATAACAACATGGTCTCTGATCTAGATTTGAAGCAGTCAACCACATTGTGCATAGGAGCTAAAAGCTGCTTCACCACACTTTGTTTCAACGGCAGCTGCTGCAATGTGGTAGATCTGTTTGGGTGAGGCCACTGCCACATATCAGAGAGGTAACTGGGCCCTGCTCTGTTAAGAGATTTGTACACAAGCAGCAATGCTTTAAAGTCAGTTCTGTAGGTTACTGGAAGCCAGTGAGGGAACCTCATAATGGGAGTAATGTGCTCTGTTCTTTTTGTTATTCAGGTTCTCCACCTGCTGCCCATATACTGTATGTGTTTACAAAAATGTCACTATGAGTATATTGGTCACTTACTGTCTGAGAAGCGTTCCCTCTCTCCACATATGTAGTCAGGGCTGAAATAAAGTTAAGAGAGAGAATTTCGCAAGCTCAGAAAGAAACCGGAAATGTGGTTTACCTGCTAAAAATAACCATGATGTTGCTTTACACTTCGCATATTGCACACCTTACTTCACTGTTGACCAAAAATAAACCATAGTAATGTTTCAGATCTCAAAAAATGTTCGTAGAGGAGCCCTTCCTTAGCTGTTTGATGTGGTTTTTTTAGATTTGAGAAATATTGGTAGTTACCAAATTAACCTTTTTAATTTTCCAAAACATCAAGCCTTCAATTTAACAAAATGCTATTGAATTAGCGGGCCAGGTTCAGCCTGTGACGAATTTTGTTCTGGTTCTCAAATGATATAGGAATATGAATTAATGTTGTGTTAATTCATTTCAAATTAATTGATAGATTAAGGTAGCAAGCTTCCATTATTACAGAAATGCTGCCAACAGACTGGTCGGCATTAAAGGAGAAATCCGGTGTAAATCAGTCAATAGCCCAGTCAATACCTCAATGCTGTCAAAGACTTGATGGGACACAAGAGTCTTTTTTGTTTTGTTTTTTTTGTTTTTGTTTTTGTCTCATATTTTATCTTTGTGTTTGTCTGTTTCCAGTTGTTATGTGTCCGTGTCATGTTTGTCGAGTCTTGTCTCCCCTGCCCCTCCCTCTTTCTCCCATTTTATGTGGTTTGTAATTTTGTAATTCTATTATAACAATAATAAAAATTTTATCACAAAAGAAAAATACCTGAATGCTGTCTTTAAGAAAACAAACGAGGAAATTTGATACTACACCGACCAAATAACAAACTGATTACTAATACTGACTGAATGGGGCATAATGAAATGAAACTGAAAGTAACTTGTTATGCCTCACTCACGTAGTGTTAGTTGCCGGGTTCACTTATTCTAAAGTAGCATGGTAACACTGCACTAGCCTGACATAGCCCGCCCATAATACCACTGTTCATCCGTATTCATGGTCTGGAGATGGTCCTCTGGGGAGGGTTTAGTCTGTTAACAAACAACCGACCAAGCAGCGAGGCTGATTGGGAGAGCTGTCCAATTGTTTCAAACCAGAGCCGAGTGCCCTCCCCCCTTCTATTATGGCCTTGAAAGCTCCAGGCACTCATGTGTTGAATGCAAGGAATAATTTTATAGAAAACCCTTTATTAATTACAAAGCTCACTGTTTTTCGGCCAGACTTTTTTCCGCCTTCTTCAGGGCCACGGGTCTTTATACAATAATTCCTTAGACTCAACGCGTGAGTGCCTGGAGCACCACTCACTTGACCACTGCAACCACCACCCCCCCTTTTAACCTACATGTACCTAATTCTTTTTTTTTATTCCTTCCCCAGATGCTGCAGAAAGGCCTGGTTGTGTTACTTTTTGTTACCGGCTTTGTCATGCTGGTCAGCTTGTACATGAGTGACGACCGCCCTGTCCACTGTAAGCCTCACCCTATGAGTGCCCACCCATACCAGCCATACGACCCGGACCCGTCCAAGCCCACACTCCTGCTCTGGTTCTGGCCCGAGGGCCACAAGTTTGACCCACGGGATTGCCGGACAGAATTTGATGTGGACGAGTGTTTTGTGACAGATAACAGGTCCATGTTTGAGAATGCGGAGGGTGTTCTCATTTACCACCGCGCCATCCAGTCTGACCTGTCCAATCTGCCGCCTCGCAATCGCCCACCTTTCCAGAAATGGATCTGGTTCAACGTGGACCCCCCATCAAAGACGCAGAACCTGACAAACCTGGACAACCTTTTCAACCTGACCATGAGCTACCGGAAAGACGCCGACATCACGGTGCGCATGCGTGTGTTCTCGAGGAAGACTCCGGAGGAGTTTGTGATGCCCAAGAAGGACAAGCTAGTTTGTTGGGTGAGCAATGAGGACGACTTGGGGGTGGCACGTGACCTCTATAATGAACTGCGAAAGTACATAGAGATCAGCGTGTTTGGCAGAGCATTCGGTAAGCCGCTCGAGACGGGCAAGCACTACTCCACCATCGCCAGCTGCAAGTTCCACCTGTCCTTCGAGAGCAGCATCTACCCGGACTACATCACGAAGACCTTGCTCGACCCGCTAGTGTCCGGAACCGTTCCGGTTGTGCTCGGGCCCCCTAGAAAGAACTACGAGGACTTTATTCCCCGGGACAGTTTCATCCATGTGAATGACTTCCCAAACGCCACGGTTTTGGCAAATGCTCTCCTGCGTCTCAACTATGATGAAACTGCCTACCGGAACTACTTTGCCTGGCGTACATACTTGTATGCAAAGCCTCGGATGCTGGAGAGTGAGAAACAGTTCCTGCATGACGTCTGCTTGGCTTGCCAGCACCTGGGGAGGAAGAGAATCTATAGGCGTATCCACGATGTGTACAAATGGTTTTATGACAAACCAAAATGGCTCCCATAGACATAGGAGTTTCAGTATTTACCTGAATTCTAACCCTACGTTTAAGACCAGATGTCAAGGGAATATCTACCTGCCAAATGGGAAATCATTGGGCTGCTCCAAAACTCTGCAAGCCAAATTCAGACCGAATTGACCTGCATTTGGCTGATGGCCGATGTTCATTTTGACCTCTGCTCTGGATCAATCGTTACTTACTCTCAGGACCTAATGTTACTTGGACCGGCTTTCAACAGACTGGGATAATTATCAGTGTCCATGGGTACAGGAAACCAAAGTCACGCCCACTTCCGGTTTCACGATGGGACCTTTGGCTGTACAGAGTGAATGGACAGATAAATGTAATTTTCTGGTCCACTTGATTTACACCTTGAGTCACACATATGTTATATTTGAACTTCAAAGGTAACCACTAATGCAAATCAAGACTGTGTTTGTTGTATAATGTAAAGTAGCTTTTGAAATTCGTCTACAATCAATTAAATTTTGACGTTTTTGAAGCTCAAAATGTAGGTTTAAACATTATGGACATTATGTGAAACCCACGGCTCATACCAAAGCGGACCAGAAAATTACATTTATCTGTTCATTCACTCCACTGGCCTCAATAGGTCCCATCACAAAACCGGAAGTGGGCGTCACTTCAGTTCCCTATTGAGGCGGGAAGTATAAACAATATAAATTACACACAATTTGGCCAATGGTTGAGGGGTCCCTGTATTATTAATTCATTTGAATTTCAATTAATTATTTAGACCTACAGTAGCACAACAGAGGCATAAAAGCAACATTAATATATCCCTAGCAGTTTGAATCCAAGCTGTATCATGTGTTTTTGTCCCCTGCACTTTGGAAACCAAACAGACACCGTTATTAACAAAATATAAAATCAGAATTGGGTCCAAGACCATTTTTGAAAGAGCATTAAATGAAAGTTTTTTGTCCAACATTGAAACTGAAATGACATAAGTCATTTTTTTCATTTTATTGTTAGGCTATTTTGTTCTTAATTGAAATTCAAATGAACGACTCATACATTGACCATTGAGATCTTTATTATTCCAACATCATGCAATAGCGTTGTTCAGATTTGACCTTCCTCTCAGACCAGACATGAGGTTAGTTGGACTAACTTGCTGTATGCATAGACCGTTCTATATATACAGTCTTTGGCATCATTAGTCATTTTATCATTTTTACTTTATTTTATTACCGCCACCAAGGAGGTTATGTTTTTTTACCAGTGTTTGTTTGTTTGCCTTTCTGTTTGTCTGTTTGTTTCTGTTCAAAATAATTTTCAAACTTATACTGTATTCCTGCACAGATTTGAATGAAATTTTCTAGTGTATTAGGGTATTGGGACAAAGAACATTATGATTAAATTTTGGTATGGTGACTGGTGATCCAACTGGTGAAGCGGCTTCTGGAATTGCTATGTTGTCAGTGACCATACTTCCTATGATGAACATGTGGCTGAGATGGAGAGCTGAGACTGCTCAACCACAAAACATGGACAAGCCGCAGGCCAAAACTACTAGTGTATGTTAGCCAGTGTTGTAGTGGTAAAATAAGAGATGGGTAAACTATGAATTTTGTGTTTTGTGATGGGACTTGTGAATTTTTTTTTTCACTCAGGTGTTAAATCTACACCATACAGCAGTATTCAGCCTTATTTTCCTTGCTTGTCAGTAGGCTTACTGCTACTATAATACATGTTTACATTAACGTAGTTGACTGTATGCATTTACTAGTTTTAATAAAGTTTGTTATCATACTCATTAAGCCCTCTTCTCTCCTCAATCAAATCAATTTGCTCAAGGTAGACAACTACTGTAGTGTAGTTATATCACTGTGGGTTTGATGCATAGAGGTTAGATTGTTAGAATTAGGCTAATATCCCTGTCCATTATTATTTTTAATTTATACAGTATGCCAGACTTAAAAATAGTATTGCATTGCAATTATCTTATTATGGATATTATTGACTTGGACTCGTTTAAATGGTGGAAGTTGTCTGTCTATGTACAAAATGAGAAGGAACTGTCTGTATGGATTTTGCTGACATTTTCAGACACTGTAGGTACCAGATTAATAAATTTTGGAGATGATATGTAACAGTAGCACCATCTAGCCTTGAAGGAGATGCTGTGCTTTCCTAGTGGTTTTGTAGCTTTTGTTTTATTTGATTTTATTCTATCAAATTTAGCTTTAGTCGAATGGTTGAAAGGATGTTAGTGGGTAAAATTTGAATACTTGAAAGTATTGAGTGTCAGTGCACCCGGCTGTAAAACTAGCTCTTTTGAATATTCGTTCAAATGAGTCATTTTGAATCAATGATTTGCAGATACAAACTTGACTAGCTCTAACTGGACAAGCTGAACAAGCAAACCGTTTCAGTGAATGATTGTGACACACTGACACTAAAGAGCATATTTTCAGTGCAAACATCCACAGAATGTCCTAATCTTTTCTTTTGGGTACATATTTGCACTTCTTAAGTGCTCTCCTAGTAACATATAACGAACTTATCACAGACCTCCAACACAATTAGGCCTCCAAGATGTTCACCTTTTCGTGAAGAGTTTGGTGAATGGTTAATAACCTGTTGTTTACAGTTTGACTAACTTATTAGTCTATATTCGGGCTTCCATGTGGCAAATGCAGAAAACCTGACACACAACAGAGACTGTTTGTGGCGACACACTTTCACAACCTTGTCATCACAAATGGTCTCATTGTCTCTACAACTTTTATGGGTTTGGGGCCCCCTAAGTACCTTGAAACGGCACTGATCACCATCATGCCATAGGCAATGTAGCTTGCTCAATAAACATTTACATTTACATTTATGCATTTAGCAGACACTTTTATCCAAAGCGACTTACAAAAGAGGGAAACCAATCAAGCTGCAACACAATACAAGTAAATGCCTACTGGGAGTGTCGTTTGCTAATAGGAGAGCAAGTGCAAGAGTTGAGAAGTGCTTGATTAGTGCACATGCATTCATTTCCATGTAATTTAAGGAACTAGGACAAGAGATACTCTTGTCATAAACAAGAGGTCTTGGTTAAACTGCCTGTAGAGTTCAGGTCAGTAGCCTAATAGGTCTACTGTACAATAGATACGCCTACCTTCCAGATATCTCATCAAACTGCCTGCATCCAATGGCAGCTGTCACTCATTGCTGTGGCTATGGATTGATTTACACTGGATTTATCCTTTAATGTCTCTCACTGACCAGCTATTCTTACAACAGTTATTGTGTTTCAATCAAAAAGCTGCTTATTGGCTTAAGAGTTTTTCAACTAGTGAGATAAAAGGGACACAGAACTCAAACCAGAACTCAAAACAGAAAAGAATATGTTTGTAAAGATAGTATGTGTGTTTCAATCTATTTGCAAAGATGCCGACATTTATGTTAGTATTTTTCTTCTTTGTAATTACGGTAAAGCTTTTCTTTCATTTAGGCCTAATGTTTTACCTCCACGACAGCAGGGGGCAACGTGCGTAAACTGTGTCCATGAGCAAAAAGGAACGTGGGCGTAGGACAAGAAGACAGCATGGACGACTACATCATGTTTGAAGGCTGAGTGTTTTGTAATTTTTCGAAGTTGCAATCATATTCTTAACGGGACTTTACTGGAAATATTTGGTGTATGTAGCCTACATCGCAAAGTGTTGAACGAAGTGTCAGTTGTCAGCTTTTACCTACAAAGCGTCGTGAAGGTATCACCGTGAAAGAGGAAAACGCTGTGTTGCACTGTAAGTTAAAGGTAAATTAACGTTAACGTAACGTTAATGCTAGGTTTTCTAGAATTTTGTATTTTTCTAATGATGATTTATGAACACTTTTAAAACATATCGTTAACGTTATTTAGACCAAAGTAGATGGAAGTCAAATCAAGTCAAGTTGTTTGTCAATATTCAAAAACTTGAGCCTTGCCCTTGTGGTCATGTCGCTAAGTTATTTAGCAGTTTACCAACTCATTAGGCCTACAAGATAACATGATTTGACCAAACAAGTAATTATCATACAATTCTGAATATTTCTCTATCGTTAAGGAACTGGTTGACCATGCCAGTCTTCTGCAGCAGTTGTGAACAGAAAAGAGCAGTGCTGAAACGTCCGAAAACCGGACATTCTCTCTGCAAGGAATGTTTCTTCTGGGCGTTCGAAGAAGAGGTTCATCACACCATCATATCTGCACGGCTATTTAACCGTGGTGAGACGGTGGGCATTGGTGCCTCGGGAGGAAAGGACTCCACAGTCTTGGCCCATGTCATGAAGGTCCTTAATGAACGCTATGACTACGGTCTCAACTTGCTTCTCCTGTCCGTGGACGAGGGGATCACAGGCTACCGCGACGATTCATTGGAGACGGTGAAGAGGAACCAGCAACAGTATGACCTGCCCCTGAAGATCGTGTCTTATGAGGAGCTGTACGGGTGGACCATGGACGCCATTGTCAAGCAAATTGGGCTGAAGAACAACTGTACGTTCTGCGGAGTTTTCAGACGACAGGCCCTCGACAGGGGAGCCATGATGCTGAAAGTGGACAAGATCTGTACAGGTATGTCTTAATCATTGTCTGAATCCCAATGTCCATCCTAAGCCCTATGCCCTGAAGACTCAAATTGGCATGAACTGGCCGATCACAAGGCAGAGTCATTTTAGTTTGCTTAAGTCTGTGAGGACACAAGGGTGGACATTGAGATTCAGCCATTGTCTACTACTTTGTGTTGTCTGTGATCTCGGTCCGATGATTAGCCCTCTCGTCTTGATGTATGTCCCTCTTGACCGGTAGGATAGGAATAAACAGAAATAAACTCAACTTTTACACCTTTCTGATATAAATATTCTCAATGGGTTTATAAGCTTCCTGGGCAGGCATGAACCTGCTTATACCAGAATACTATACAGTACAGACCAAAAGTTTGGACACACACCCTCATTCAATGCAATTCATTCAGTCATGAAAATAAAGTAAATAATTTAATGGGAAAGTGTGTCCAAACTTTTGGTCTGTACTGTAAGTGCTTCTGAGGCAGGTTTTTTAGTGGGCAGTCCCACTAGCTACAAATCTGACATCACCACAGGCAGTATGAAAGGGACCGGCTGCTTTCTGATTCATGGTATTAATCTTAGGATATATCCTGAATGTCCAGAATGTATGCTCCCAATGTCTGTTATGTTGTCTGTTTTTATGTTACTGTTATCTATTATTACCATGCCTGATATCTTGATATCTTTGCACTTTATTTCTGATTTGTGATGTCTTATCTTAAGTTTTTTGTCTGAATTTTAACTGCACATTTGGAGCTTTGAGAAATGCAATTTCAGTCTGCGTGCAATGTACTGTTGCAGTGCTTGATTGACAATAAAGTTCGCTTTGACTTTGACTAAAATGTACTTACAATATGTACACACACTCACACATACGTTGCATTGGTTTAACTGCCTGAGGTGAAAGATAATTGTTATTATGCGGATGCAAGGTTTTAATTCATTTTCTGTGTTCTCCTTCCCCCCCCTCAACCCCCCAACCTCTCTTCTGATGTTAGGTCACAACGCAGACGACGTGGCCGAGACGGTGCTGATGAACGTCCTGCGTGGTGACATCGCTCGCCTGCGGCGTTGCACGGCCATCAGCACGGCGAGCGAGGGCGAGGGAGTGATCCGCGCTGCAAGCCTCTTAAGTACGCCTACGAGAAGGAGATCGTGCTCTACGCCTACTTCAAGAAGCTCGACTACTTCTCCACGGAGTGCATCTACTCGCCCAACGCCTACCGCGGCCACGCACGCACCTTTCTTAAGGACCTGGAGGCGGTGCGGCCCAGCGCCATCGTGGACGTCATCCACTCAGGCGAACACCTGTCGGTGCGGGAGGGCGTGCGGATGCCCACGCAGGGCACCTGTGGCCGCTGCGGGTACATCTCCAGCCAGGCGCTGTGCAAGGCCTGCGTGCTTCTGGAGGGGCTCAATCGAGGCCTGCCGCGTCTCGGGATCGGCAAACACCACCGGCTGCATGGCAAGATCTTGGCTCAGGAGCCTCTCACCGAACAGGAGGAACGCAAGCTGCGGGCCGTGGACTTTTGATATGGATGGGGCACTAAACTGGACTAAGCCCTCCTCAAACTGGTTCTGACAGCATTGCAGAGCACTTTCATATTCAATAGTCATTTGCCCCCCCCCCGGTACACTGCCAGTGCACTACAAACAACAAGCATAATACAACAGCCTGTGGAATCACTTTAATGAACGGCTCCAACAAAATAGACATCAATTGTAATCGAACAGAGTTCAGTGCTGGTGTGCGCAGAGCTTGCATTTGAAAACAATGGAATACAATTTTGGAAGAGCAGTGCCCCACATTGTGTCAGAACCGGTGTGCGGAGACCTCAAACTGGACTTCTGAAACTGAGCTTCTGACAGGAGCTCCATAGTCCAGAACAAGTGCAAACTGTGGACGTGCTGATGGCTGCATAGCTCAGGAATGAGAACCACGGCTGGCACCGAGTCCTTTGTAACACACTTGGAGCCACCTCTGTGAGATTGACTTGTGTGTCTAATGGACTTGTTTCACACCTCAACATTCCGACATTCCATGGTAGTAAACTGAACATTCTATCATTGAAATGCATTGGATTTATGCCTCTTTCTGACTTGAAAAAAATGGTAATAATATTTAAAATAAGTCTAAATTCACTTTCTTTCAAATAATACACATTTGAAGCACACACATTTGGAGGTCCCGAGTAGATAAAAGTGGTTTTACATTTATGTGCATGAAGCTTCAATCTATTCGGGACCTCCCAATTTGTGTGCTTCAAATGTGTATTATTTGAAGGAAAGTGAATTTAAACATGTTTGAAATGTTATTACCCATTTTTTTCAAGTCAGAAAGAGGCATAAATCCAATGCATTTCAATGATCGAATGTTCAGTTTACTACCATGGAATGTCGGAATGTTGAGGTGTGAAACAAGTCCATAGTGAGCTTCCACTTGGAAGAAGGCCTTGCCTTAGCTGCTATGGAACTGGTCCACTGTTTTTAAAGAGAGAGTGGTGAAGGCAAAGTTCACTGAACTCACTGCAGATGTGTGCTGATCCATTTAGCTGGAGTCTGAGGAATCACCTAGAAAACAGTCTCGTGTTTTTATAATCATTTTTAAATCCTCCTTATCCTAATGATCAGTGTGGGGTAGGAGCAGTGGTGGTTATATTAGGCTTATTTAAATTTTGTGTTCTTTTATTATGACATCATGTCCTCAGTCTCAATGACCCATTACCATGATGAAACATGCTGGCTTTTCCATAGTCTTATCTCCACCTACTGGCCGTGAACAGTATTTAGCGTTGGTGTTGCAATTACTGTTCTAAATAACTAGCTGATATTTTGTGAATGTGCCGCATGTTTGTTTAAAATCACAGACGCGCAAACACACACACTAACATTTTTGGACTCCCCCCCCCCCCCCATCTTAAATAGTCACAAAATACCACCATAGCAAAGAAAATTGAAAAAGTGACACAGAATGTATTTTTCTCATAAATGACCAATTATCTTCATGGAAAACTGCAATAAAATGTACTTATTTCATGTACTTATTTCATGAATGCACTTCATGCACTTCATCAAGTTCAGGAGGGTGAAATATAACATTGCTTTTTTTGTGGGTACACCATTTGACAATATAATGAGGTGTGTTCTCGTTCTTGGTGAAAAATGACAAATGTCATATCAAATAATATGAAAACATCAGAAATACAAAAACAACATTTCAACAACTATTACTGGCAAGATTAACACAATTAACTGTCTGTGTCCAAAAATCTCCGTCCAAGCCTTTGCATTTGCATTGAGTTATGATCATGATTAGTCATGGATAAAAAATACGATCAATCAGATTTTCTTTTAAAATCTTTGACAGCACTAATTTTAACAAACCTCAAGCATGTTTTTCTTTTAAGGTCGAAGCATATTTTTGAAATGCCCATCTTGCCAACCCTTTGACTGACCCCAAATGCTTCACAGGTAGCAGTAGAAATTTGGACAGTATACAGGAATACACTCCAAAGCTTATAATAGAGACGGTAAAAAAAAAAAAAAAAAAACAGGAACCAGTAAAATGTTGTTAAAGGAATAGTTCACCTCTTTATGAAAATTGGTTATCCCCCTTACCTGGATTTACATATTTGGGTAAAAGCATTTTGGTCTCAGTGCATGCGCTTTCCTAGTGTGGCAACCTCAATTTCCCCCATTTTTTTTAGCTTTAGCTTTGCATAGGCGCTGGAATGGAATGTTGCCAGATAGAAACTCCTTGGAAACTTTACTTTCCAGTGACTATGCTAAGCTAAAGGTAAAATTGGGGTTGGCAGACTAGGACAGTGCATGCACTGAGACCAAAATGCTCTTACCCACATGTGTAACTCCAGGTAAGGGGCTGAATAACCAATTTTCATAAAGAGGTGAACTATTCCTTTAAAAACAAAAACAACTTGGGTTTAAAGCTGTCTTGAGGTGTGCATAAAAGCTCTTCCAGGATTTATGGGCGACAACTGAAAGAGCTTGATCGTCTAAGAGGAACTGCTAAGCTAACCTGAGGGACCTTAAAGGCTTTTAAAACAAAAGTAAGATTTTGAAAACATCAGATGACGTGGCGATGGACCGGGACCATGTGTGTAGCTGTAGCATCAATCAAGGCCCATATGTTGATTCTTTCTGGAAATGCTCTGCGTTGAATGCTGACCACTTTTAAACTTCAAGTTGCACATCTTCTTTGACATTGTCGTTCCGCAAACTTGCTTTCTCGGTCCTGGTGTGCCAAACCAAAACCTTAAGAAATGGAAGAAAAACCAATAACAATGTTAATAGTACATGAACTGGGTATTTGTAAGTAGTCCCCATCACAAATGTTTAATGAGAGATCATGTTACAAAAGATGCCTTTTTTGACATGTACTTCAGGTCTCACTGTTTTAACAGATTATTAAAGGCTTTGTTGGATAGTATGCAAACGCTGTTAAATTAAATATAAATATAGGCTACATTAATAAACTGTCCTTTTAAGGTATTAAAGGTAATCTATGCAAACCTTAATTTGACTACCAGAAATATTAATTTAATTGTCATTCATTGATTACAAGGCTGGTAAAATAACTTGACATTTGTGCATATTATTCCTTTAATGTTTAGACATACAGGTGCACGAGATTCACCTGACTAATTATTATGTCATCAACCAAATGTGGACGTACATATTGTAAGATGAGAAAATATCTAATACTATAATATAAGACAAAAAGTATAATAATAGCATCATGATTAACAGCTGTATGTTATTAAGAACAAGAAAACATGAGCATTAAAAGATGTCATGCCCAGATGAGTCACCTGCGGTTATGAAAACCCTTACACCAATTCGCGAGAAGTGGAGTTTGGACTAATCCGACAATGACAAAACCTGCCAATCTCGCTCTGTGTTTTTTGCCCTCAACTGCACCTTCCAGGCAGCACAGCACCTAAAAGCGCTAGCATCATCCTTTGACTCCTATCTCCTAACCCTAACCCCCTCAACCCTCATCCCAACCCTAAACTGAGGGGAGTAGTGCCTGAATGCAAGCGAAGGTACCTTTGAGGGCAAAAAATACCAAAGACCGTCAATCTCACCTTTGTACAGTTGTCTGCTTTGGGTTCGAGATCTTGAACTTTAGCCAGCTGGGCCAAAAAGCTGGTTTCCTGGAAGCCTACAAAACGCCCCTTGACTTGAAAGCGAACTGATGGTTTGGCTAGAATGTAATGCAGGTTAACGGCAAAACCTAGGACAAGAGAGAGAGAGGATGATAAATAGTATAGTATAGCATTACTATAGTAAAATGTTCCTCGCCAATCATGAATCTGAATTGTCAGTTCAGTTCTGTTAACATTTACAACATTTATCAACAAATCTAATGTTTCAATCAGTATTGGCAGTAATGAGCACCAAATGTAACTGATTTACTGGCAATGCATTTGCTTTTGTGGTAACTTAGATTTCAGGCATAACATAAAATACAGGATAATATCTTACTCGGTACAATTGTCAGTTAACACAAGTGTGCAATGCATTTTAAGGTGATATATAAAAGTTTAAGGTGTTGCTCTATATACCTGTCATATGTTTTCGCCTATATAAAAATGCATTCATATTTCACCAAAAATTACCAGTAAATTGGGGCCCTGATTCAATATGAACTTATACATGTCGGATCTGTGATTTAGGTGACTTTGAAGCTTTCCAGAGAATGCCATATAACAACTTATTCCCCAGAAAATGCCTAGTAGCTTCTTATTAAGAGCTCTTTTTCAATATCTGGTCCTAGGCTAAATTGTCAGTAACTCAAGTTACAATGCATTTTTAACTTGGAATGAAGTGGTGGACCTAGGTTTTATGTTTTATGTCTCCTGACACTAGGGATCTTTTTTATTTTTGTAATTTTACTGGTTATACTTTATTTTTGTTATTATCTTGAATAACTATGATTTTATTATATTTGTGGTATGATATGTTATTATATTCTTCTTTTTAATTTCTGTTTTCTGTTTTTAATCTTATGGACCATTTATATTTATTTATTGCATGGTGCATTTATGGTCTGGGACTTGTAACTCCCTCTGGGACTTTTTTTTCTCTGTGTGAGACCATGGTTAATGGTGATATCGCACTAGCCTGACATAGCCCGACCATAATACTGCTGTTCATCCGTATTCATGGTCTGGAGGTTCTTTAACCTGACGCGATTATACTGGGGGGGGGGCATTCACTTCTGGTTTGAAACGATTGGACAGCTCATCTAATCAGCTTCGCTTATTGGCCGGTAGACTCTCTACCGATGTAAACACGCCCCAGAGGACTGTTCCCAGACCATGGATACGGATGAACATTCGTATTATGGGCGGGCTATGTCAGGCTAAAATCGCACTATAAACAACAATAAATTGAACTGAATTGAATTAGTGCTTCTAAAATTGCGTATAAGCTTATTTTTGATAATGCCGGTGAACAGGGTATACATTCCACTATGCATCTACTCTATGCTCTCTTTATTTTATAGACTATTATTACTATCACATAGATAGACAGACAGGTGGGTGAGGATTCCAGCCCTATAACTGAGATACTCTAATGCAGGGATTGGCAGCTATTTTGGCTGAAGGGTCACATTGGGTTAGCCTGACATAGCCCTAATGTTCATCCGTATTCATGGTCTGGGGACGGTCTTCATGGGCGGGTTTACATCGGTAGAGAGACAACCGACCAATAAGCCAAGCTGATTAGACAAGCTGTCCAATCGTTTCAAACCAGAAGAGCAAAAAAAAAAATGGATTGTGTCACATTTTCTGCAACACTGTCCTGGCAACTTTCTATGAGGTGCATCTGCATCATAACTGCTTAACAACAGGAAAGGAATACAAAATCAAGTGGTGGCGCATTAGGACTGTGCTGGTGATGATCAGAAACATGAGGAAATGTGCGTTATTTTGACACCCCTGATCTAACCTAATCATAACTTTTGCTAATGAGAAACGATTCTACTTTGAGAAAGCTCCATGGACTGGATCAAAGCTGTATTCTGCAACTCTTTTAAAGTCAAATTTCGTAAAATTGTCACGTTATTCTGGAAGTTGAACATGAAAAAGGCTAACCTGGTTCTCACGCAGATGGACGAAGTCGAACGAAGATGCACGAAGCACAAAGGGTCTGCGTGAGAACCAGGCTAGAAAAAGGATATTTAGGAAACAAAAAAACCTAATTATCTTGCTTCATTTAAAGCCTATTATCGTGGTTACAAAAATCCAGCACTCCCTGTAGCCTTCCACCAATCAGGTTCGGAGGGAGGGATGGCTGCCTGTCGATCGCAGCTGTGAGCAAGCCGCTGACAACGTGCTACAGAGAGGGAGGGATTTGAGGAGACGTTTACGAGCATAGTAGTGACAGGGAGAGGAGCCAAAGAGTTGTATGATTTTGAATTTTTTGAGTTGCATGACTTGAGTTGCATGAATTTTTTTATTTTGAATGATTTTGAAGTCCTGGAATTACGTAGCCTTTCCAAATACAGCTTTAAGTAGCCCAGCAGGCCTTAGTTTGGTCACCTTTGTTCTAATGTAAACGTGTGGAAAGACAGATGCTGCTGCAGATAAAACACATCTTTTCATTGTAGTCTTTGGCCTCTAGAGCCTCCCTCCCTCCCCTACACAAACACACACCTACATGCCTACATGAAATGTTAAGCAACCTTGGGTAACATGAGAGGCACTATAAACTAAGTCATATACAGATGCAGCATGCAGTTCGTAGCCTGACATAGCCCGACCATAATACTGCTGTTCATCCGTATTCATGGTCTGAGCACGGTCCTCTTGGGCGTGTTTATATCGGTAGAGAGTCTACCGGCCAATAAGCGACGCTGATTAGACGAGCTGTCCAATTGTTTCAAACCAAAAGTGAATGCCCTCCCCCCGCAGTATAATCGCGTCAGGTTAAAGAACCTCCAGACCATGAATACGGATGAACAGCAGTATTATGGTCGGGCTATGTCAGGCTATGCAGTTCTTACCTGCCATGTCGATATTGAATTTCCTTCCATCCCATCCTGCGTACCAGCCCACCACTCTCCCTGCGCTGACCACCGGACGCCCATACATACGTCTACCGACCAGACCCACCGGCCACACAGATACCCGCTTGGTATAGCGCATCTAGAGGAAAGAGAGGAAGACAGCAATGGAGTGTGTAGACTGCAGTATGATTCCAGTTCTATGCTACATGAGCAGGCCGAGCCACCTGAACGCAACTGTAAATAATCCCCCTCGCAAATCAGGTGGGTATTTATAAATTGTTCCACACATGTTTGCCACTAGGTTTGGCGCAAAGATAAAAAAGACACCTCCGAGAGACTTATGGGCCTATTTCTTAGCTTAAAAGTGGGGTATGTGATCAGGAAAAAGTTTGAGAACAAGGCATTTGAAAAGAAATAATTCAGAGGTCCAATCCTGTCCAGATTTCCCCTAAAGCCACATTGTATAGGACCGAATGGGGGGTGGGGGGTAATCCAAGTTTTTCCTGCCTTGCTTATTCCACAGGTGACTAACACATTTTTTTTTTTTTTTTTTTTTTGCGTTGGAGGATTTCATTAATTCATTTCATTAATTCATTAAAGCAAAATAATAAAAAAAAGTGCACCTGGGAATCATCACATACCCCACCTTTAAAGGAGAAATCCAGTATAAATCAATCCATAGCCCTGTTGTTCAAACTCACCTAGTACAGTAGGTACAAAGGATAAGAAAATTTGATGCAACATAGGCCGAGCCATGAACCAGCAACTAACATGAAGTGAATGGGACATAACAATTTACTTTCAGTTTCATTTCATTATGCCCTATTCATCCAGTATTAGTAGCCAAAGGGGGGTTTCACACTGAACACGCTTTTTTCACCTCCAGGCGCTCGATTTCAATTGTTTCCCTATGGAACAATGCGACTTGACCGTTGCTACGCGCCTCGCGTAAAAAAAGCGCAAGTAAAAACGCAAGCGACTAAAAAACACAAGCGCTCAAAGTTGAAAATAGTTTAACTTTTGAGGTCGCGTTTTCTTCAACAATGGGCCCGTTGCCTAGCTGCCAGTCATAGCTAAGTCGGGGAGTTAGCGGTTTAGCCAAATCTAGCTGTCATATCAACAAGACGTACATTTATCATTTTCGACCTCGCATGTTTTTGTCGCTCATTTTTCAGAATACTCGCGTTTTACAAGCGGAAAAGCGTGTTCAGTGTGAAACCCCCCTAATCGGTTTGTCATATGGTCTATGCAGCATCACGTTTTCTCATTCTTTTTCTTAAACACAGCATTCAGGTACCTGGAACAACAGGGCTATTAACTGATTGACACCGGATTCCACCTTTGACATTCCAACATACTATGGCATGGTAAAGGGGTGGTAAACTGAACATTGTATCTTTGAAATACATTGAATTCATCACTTTTTCTGACTTGAAAAAAGGGCAAATATTAATTTGCTTTCAAATAATGCACATGGGAAGCAAATTGGGAAGACCCGAAGAGGTACGATGTTACAGAGATTTACGCAGGGCCGGTTCTAGGCATAGACAAACGAGGCGGTCGCCTAGGGCACCAAATATCAGGGGGAGCATCACAATACAGTTCTTGCTTTTTTTCTTCAGTTTTTCTCTTATATTTTTAGAAAAGGGGTGGGGGACAAAACTCAAATCTGGCCTAGGGCACCAAAAAGGCTAGAACCAGCCCTGGATTTACGTTCCCATACACTTCAACACAATTTTCTGGAAGAGTTACTAGTTACTGCACAACAGAGAATCTTGTCTGTGCTTGTGCTGTTTACAATGTGCCATCATCAGTTCACTTTCATGATGTTACAGATATATGAAATGACTCAATTCAATTCAATTTATTTGTAGAGCGCTCAAACACAGAGCAACAGCATTAATACAGAATGTTGTCTGAGAGTTACTAGATGGTAGCAAAAATATAATTTGTGGGACAGTCAATGGGGTGGAAGTCAAGGGATGGAGTCAATAGTTGA
>JAODXP020002817.1:0-10000 GCA_027497455.2 Sardinella longiceps
GGTTGTTGAGTAGGAATGTAACGATACACTCAACTCACGATTCAGTTCGTATCATGATTTTTGACCTACGGTTTGATGCACCCCACGATTTTTTGAATATATCTTTTAGATAATCATTTATGGCTAGAATAGGTTACAAGAGGCCACCAATATATTTTTTTTTAAGTTTAAAAATAATAATGATATTGTTTAGAAACTTGGAAGCACCATTACATCACATCATGTGGTTGTTTTCTAGACTGAAGGGTTCCAGAACTTTGAAAAGGTGTATCACGATACTGCCCTCTTGTATCACGATACAGTATTGTGACTCTGCGTATCACGATTTCTCGATTCGATACTATATCGTTACAGCCCTATTTGATATTGAGAGATAAGATGCAGTCGGTGTGTTTTGTCATGTTTTTTTTTATTCTGCCCACAGAAGAGAGCTCTCAAAAGGGAGAGATGGGGTGGGGTATGAGTTGGGTAGGGTGGGGTATGAGTGTATAACTCTCCATGGTCATGTGTCATATTTCCTGTAATAGATCCCCATATGAGTTGGAACTGTAATTCATTCAATTTTGTCATCAGGTCTATGTGTGTACGCACATTTTTCTCTGTGTGTTTTTATGTGTGTATCTATGCGTGTGTGTGTGTGTGTGTGTCTGTGCGTGTGTGTCTGTGTGTGCGTGTGTGTGTGTGTCTGTGTGTGTGTGTGTGTGTGTGTGTGTGTGTGTGTGTGTGTGTGTGTGCGTGCGTGTGTGTCTCTGTGTGTGTGTGTGTGTGTGTGTGTGTGTGTGCGTGTGTGTATGTGTGTCTTGGAACACTTCAGTCTTGTGTTGCAAACTTCCCAACAGTTGTTCACGGAAAAAAAGAGCGATTTGGCAAAGAATGTCCTTGTAGTTCCCTCTTCCCAAAGGGCGTCATAAAACTCCCAGCATTCCTGCGCTTCCCAAACCTCTGTGGGCTTTTAAAGTGTGTGAAATCCGAACAGTGTGTGACCGTCTCCCAGTCGCCTCGGGCATCAACGGGAGGACGGGAGGGAGGGAGGGAGGGATCCGTGGGAGATCGAGTCGGAGGAGTCGGAGTCGTGGCAGAGGAGTGATGGACGCCAGTGTCGTACACACAGAGACACGCGTGTGGAATCACTACAGAGACAAAAGAGCTCTTATAGAGGAGCATGACCCATTGTGTGTGTGTGTGTGTGTGTGTGTGTGTGTGTGTGTGAGAGAGAGAGAGAGAGAGAGAGAGAGAGAGAGAGAGAGAGAGAGTTTGTGTGTGTGTGTGTGTATGAGTTAGTTAGTACTGTAAGTGAGTGAGTGTGTGTGTGTGTGTGAATGTAAGTGTGTGTGTGTGTGTGTGTGTGTGTGTGTGTGTGTGTGTGTGTGTGTGTGTGTGTGTGCGCACACACAAGAGTGCTGAGGGCAGAGTTATGCCAGCTATCCATCTGAAAAAAAAACCTTAACCACAGATTTACCACATGTTTTATAAGCAGCACACACACTCATGCTGTATACTTTATCACACAGGCATGCTGGGTAGGATTATCAAAGGCTTATCACATGTGCTATAGTATTTAGATTTCTTTCTGATTTAAAGGGTTATATTCTTATTCTATACTTTACCACAGATATCAAATATTACACTTTTATCAGACATGTATCAAACAATCACATATACAATATTTAATGTATATCACATTTTTATCACATTTGTAAAGGGTTATATGAAGAGTTCAGATGCAAAACCCCCCTAACTCCACTTGACCACTTTTTGAGAAAAAGGCCATTTTTTATCAGGCGTTTACAGTGTTTTGATTGTAAACAGATATTTTAGACACGGCGGGGAACAGGTTTTATTTAATTTTTTTCACAAAAACATTTCATTTACATATTCTAGATTTATACGGGACTCACACAATATCATTAACTCAGTTTTCACAAAAATGGTGTTTAGGGGGTTTTGCATCTGAACTCTTCATATTCTTATACTCTACACATACCACAGATATCAAATATGACACTTTCAGACCTGTATTACACATATATTATGTTATAGGTAGCACTCTTATAGTGTGTTTCCACAGGGCGAAATTTTCGCCTACTTCCCATTGAAATGAATGGGAGGCGAATTTCGCCCTGCGAATGGCGAATCCGCCAAGACCGGCGAAAAAAGTTGAGAAATGTTTAACTTTTGGCGAATTTCGCCAGGCGATAACCAATCAGATTGCCAGTGTTCATGACGTTGTGGACAGGGGCGGAGTGTGGTCGGGAGAGCAAAAAAATTGTCAACAATATGGCGGCTCCCATACCTTCGTTGCATGAAAAATATATTATTTGATTTAAGGGTCCCTGAACAATATTTTTTGTCTACAACGCCTCGGAATGTGTTTAATATTATACACGAATGTTATCGATGCAAATAGAACACTGAAGGTTCATAAATTAACCATTTTAAATTTTAAGTTAGCCGGACGCTAATTAGAAGCTAACGTTGTTGCGCTAGTACTGTGATGGTTCAATACTGTGTTATGAAACATAAATTGGTGTCAACAATAAAATTATACAAAAAAGGATTGTTTTTTTATGTGTCACTCAAACTACATGGAGTAAATGCCTCTCTGTAAACTTAATCGTAAGTGATCCCAGTTTTGGCTCAATTTAGCTGCTAAGCTAACATTAGCAAATTCTGGCGGCACAAATCCATATCAGATACAGATACATAGACAGTAGATGATTATTCATCATGTGTCATCTCATATTCAGTATTTAGCATGGTTCGTGACGTGTGATTTAAAGCCCGGGAGATTTAAAAATGGAGGAGAAACTCATAGTTGCGGTAGCAGGTCACCCTGTACTGTACGATGCCAGCCTCGCCGAGTACAAGAACACGCTGCGCAAAAATGACGTGTGGAAGAAGGTCGGGGCGCTGGTTGGAATGGGTATGTTTGCTTTATTTAGTTATGTAGTGAAAGGTTTATTTGCCTACCTAGTTTAATGTTCAGCAAAGTCCATCTTCACGGTTGCTAAACCTAGATTGCATATACTGTGTAGCTACGTGTCTGCTGTAGCCTACATGTCTACCAGACTGCATGCACTTGTATGTCCAGAATATTGCCGTGGTACAGAGTATTACAGTGGTATGTAGCATTACTGCAATGCTGAAACAATGCATGCAATATAGCTATAGGCCTAGTGACAAGTCAAAGTGTGCTTTATAAAGTAAATGTAGAATGACAGCATGGACATACAGTACATGGTATTTTACTGTAAACTTCTATGATCAAAGATGCAATAAAATAAAGTGCAGAACAGTGGCACTGAGATAAATAGTATTGTAAAATTCTATGTTCATACAAGTTAGATTTCCCGAGTTTTGTTCATAGACAGACAATTAACACATTGTGCAGACAAGTTTGGCATGCCATTTATTAAAAATACATTTACGTTCCAGATATGTAGTGTAGGCCTACATACATAGCAATATAGTACAGTAAAGTGCAAAGGTGCAATAGAGTGCAGAATAGCAGCATGGAGATTAATAGTATTGTAATGTAAGCCTAATGTTGTGAATGTGTGAATATTTATGCTTTGTTTGTGTGCATCTTTGTCTCAGATCTGAACCAGGCCAAAAAAAAATGGAAGGGGTTGCGAGACACTTTCCTCAAAGAGAAGAGGAAGGAGAAGGACAGGATGCGGAGTGGTGCGGGGGTGGAGGAGACCAAAGTGTGGAAGTACTTCGCCATCATGGGCTTCCTGACCCCTTTTGTGGAGAATGCTGCAACAACTGGGAATTTCACCCTCGCCAGGGCACCACTGGCACCACCAGTACAGCCAGCAACACCAGCACTGCAGGCACCCCTGAGCAGTGGGTCAGAGGAGGATGAAGCCGTGGAGGTGAACATTCCAAGGGGCCCCCTACCCGGTCCACCCAACTCTCTTCCCCAAACTCCAAGTGCCTGCTCCAACATCCACCGCTGGACCCCCCAGTACCCCCTCTGGACGGCCAAGGAAGAGGCTGAGGAAGGAGAAAAACAGCAACACCAACACCAACATCGACACCAACACCAACACCAACGGTACCCCTTTTGAGGAGAGGGTGCTATCTGCAGTGGAGTCACTTCCAACTCTATCCGAAAATGAGCTATTCTTCAGGGGGCTCATGCCTATACTTGATAAGTTGCCTGCAGCTGTGCAATCACAACTGAAATTCAAATTTTACCAGATGGTGTACGAGGCAGAGCAGAGGAGCTACTAAAGGGACAACAGTTTTTCATACCTACAGGGACATTTTATTTTTATACCAGAAGGGACTTTTACATTTTATTTTAATTTCATTTAATACCTAAAAGGACTTTTCATCAAAATACATTTTTTAAATATATACTTTGAACTGTTCTTGTTGAAATGTTGTTGAAATGCAGTTCTAAACTTGACAGTGAACTGTTTATCTGTTTGTGGTTCCTGTTGAAATGTAGCTAAAGTAAATACATTATTTTTAAATGAAACTGGTAGATCTACAGACTTTATGTGTGTCTACCTGTCAGTGTGTGTGTGTTTGGGGGGTGGGGGTGGGCTGACTGGTCAAGGAGGGTAAACAAAGTTGATGTGGGGAGTGCAGTGCTTAATGTAAAATCTGGAAATCACTTTTTCTGACCAACATGGGTGGCTCTTAAAAGAGCCTTTTTGTCATGGTGTCACAGGCTAGGGCTGTGGTTGCCAGTAAACAGCACCTTCTGCATTGAAATATGCAGATAGTGTGTCTCTGACCCGGATGGCAGCTCTGGCGGCGTTGTTGCTCCCCACTCGAGGTGCATCCCGGAGCCCTGCTGTTCCCTCATCCCGCTCAGTTGTGGCAGGTCTTCGGGTCCTCCTCCTCCTCGCAGTCCCGGTCAGACGGATGAAGTTGTGAAGGATGCAGGTAGCCTTCACACAAGCCTCTGCCTTTGCTGGGGTGACAGCAATGACGCGTCTGTACATCCTCCACTGGCTGGAGAGGATGCCAAAGGTGCACTCCACGGTCAGCCTGGCACGGCTCAGGCGGTAGTTAAACACCCTCCTGTCCATGGTGAGGTCCGCTCCAGGGAAAGGACGCATCATGTTCGTGCGGAGAGGAAAGGCCTCATCTCCCACAAAAACGTGAGGCAGGGAACCACGGTCTTCGGCTCCAGCGATGCAGCAGTCCTCTGGCAGGTCTAGGGTGCCGTCCTTCAGGGCCTCACCAAAGGGGAGTTGTTCAGTGTGCCACCGTCACTGTTCCTCCCATATCCGCCGACATCCACCATCCGGAACAGGTAGTCTGCATCCACTACAGCAAGCAGCACGATGGAAAAGGTGTGCTTGTAGTTAAAGTAAAGAGAACCTGAGTTGGAAGGGGCCTGGATGACTACATGCTTCCCGTCAATGGAACCAACGCAGTTGGGGAAATTCCATTTGAAGAGGAAACCCTCAGCAATGGCTCTCCAGTCCTCCTTGGTGGGCACCGGCATGAACTCCTCCACCAGACTGTCCCAGATGGCTCGGGCAACCTCCCCAACGATGTTGGCCACTGTGGAGCGTCCGATCCGGTAACTGAAGCTAATCGTCCGGAAAGAATCACCAGTAGCAAGGTATCTGGGAAGACAAACAAACAAAGTAAGTCAAAGTATAGTCGCTTTTGGATAAAAGTTTCTGCTATGCATAAATGTGAATGCAAAAAAAACATTATCAATTTCACCAAAACAGTGCTTTACATATTTTTAAGGCCAGTGAAAACTTACATGATTACTATTAACTATGCATATGCATTGATGGTATAAAGTGCGTGTATGCGTGAGTAAAAAAAAAAAATTACCGGAGGCAAATGGCGAGACGCTCAGCTGGTCCAATAGACGAGCGCATCTGAGTGTCTCGCCTGGTGATCCGGGACCCAATCCGCACCAGCAGGTCATCAAACTGCTCCTTGGTCAGCCGAAAATATTGCTGGAACATCGCGTCGTACAGACGCAACTCCTGTACCAGCCGGTGGTACTCTCCGTTGGTCCCACGAGACCGGTAAATAGGGTGCACCCAGTACCGGTGTTGCCGCCGCCGCTGCTGCTGCTGTTGCTGCTGCTGCAGCCGCCTCCGCGATCTCCGGGAGTAAAGAAGGGTCAGGACTAATAACCTGCGCACTCGATCCACATCCATGATAAACACGACGATATGAATTTTCCTTTTGCAAGCCCATATTTATATTCTGCGATCATGTTCTAAAAAGAGCGCGAAGTGACTTTATTGGTGCGTTTTCTTCTGATATGTACGGACTGAAATGTAATTGGATTAGCGAAATTAATTTATTCATATCATGAACTATGAAAGTGCGGGAGCTTATCTGATTCGTCCATTGCATCCAGGTTGCATTCCGGTATATTGTAATTTAAACATCTGCTCATCATTTCATTTTTATTTCCCCCCTTTTATATGGAGACGGCTGTTGACAGTAGCTCATTACTGTACTTTATTTATTTCTATTGATCCTTTCTACCAGTTTTACAAATTTAATGTGGGAGTGTGTACTTGTGGTTTTTAACACAAAGATCGCAGAAGACCTTGAACAACAATTGTTTCCAGTTAATGCCATAATAGGTCACATCAAACTTTTTATTTTACAAGCTCCGTTAAATTTAGCACGCCGCCTAGCTTCCTCAGCTAGCATCCTAGTGTAGACACTGACCCTCGGGTGACACTGACCACCGGCCGACGTCATGTTTTTTCCGACCACGCCCCCGGCGAAAATTCGCCTGGCGAAATTCGTTGAATTTTCGTCCTGTGGAAACACGCCGTTATACTGTTTGTGTTTATACTTTAGCAGGCTTGATGGGAGGGCTGATCACACATTAACATGTTCATGTAACTTCACAAATCACACCTTTTAGAAGCGGCTCATTCAAACCACACACATACTATAACACAGATATCAAATATCACACTTATATCACACTCTATCACGCATGTTACATTCTATTGACAGTTAATACATACTGAACAATCTTGTTTACCAAACTTGCATTACACCAAACTTTATCACTGATGAATTATGGGATGTCTTATGACAGGTCTATATAGGCTACAGTAGAGCACACAGCTTACAGTATATATGACGTGTTTATCAGATATTTTATAGAGGCTCATACTGTACTGTACCCCATTACTGGACTACTGAAGCTTTGATGTCTTTCCCCCTGGGATTTACTACACTCCTTCATCCACGCTCCCACTCTCCCTCTTTCACACACACACACACACACACACACACACACACACACACTTTCTCTCTCTCACACCCACACACACGCTCTCTCTCTCCCTCTTTCACACATACACACACACACACACACACACACTCTCTCTCACACACACACACACACACACACACACACACGCTCTCTCTCATATTGTGCACACTCTCTCTCTCATACACACACTCTCTCTCTCTCTCTCTCTCTCTCTCTCTCTCTCTCTCTCTTTCTCTCTCTCTCTCTCTCTCTCTCTCTCTTTTGGCACTCAAGTGTTTTTGTCCTATAATGTGTTTTCTTTTCTGCAGCATGGTGATGCTTGTTTTGGGCCAATTAAAAGCCTATGAGCCTGCATGTGCTGACTGGATGTGGGCTTTGATGGTGTGGCCGTGCCATACACACACACACACACACACACACACACACACTCACATGCACACACACAAACACACTCACATACACACTCTCTCTCTCTCTCTCTCTCTCTCTCTCTCTCACACACACACACACACACACACACACACACACACACACACACCCTGCTAATTCTTTTCCACCAGCATAAAAGCCACATCCTCTCTCACCCGCCTCCCCTGCAGCTACATGCTAGCACAGCTGTCTAAGCCATCAGCCATCAGGCAGGCCTTGCCACGCTGCTCTGTGCCCGTGTGTGTGTGTGTGTGTGTGTGTGTGTGTGTGTGTGTGGAGACAGGGAGAGGGGAAGTATGCAAAGTATCATATTCAAGAAGAGCAAAGCTGATAGGAATCTTAAAGAGTTTTGGGAGAGAAAAGGAAAAGGAAAAGGCTTGCATGTTGCAGTGGGTTGTTTGTGTTTTCAGTGCAGAGATCTGGGCTGTGATTGCTGCTGTTTGCTACACATGAATGCATGAATGTTAGGATTAAGTAATAAAAACAGGAACTGAGGAAGAAGAGTGCTTTATTGCCCTTTGGAAGGACTTCTGGTTTGCATTGTATTAAAAAACTAGAGAAGCGCTCAGAGAGTGCAGACCTCCACCATGGCAATGTGGTCACAGACACATATTATACATTCCCGATCATGTTCTGGATTCTTGCTTGTCCCAATATACACATATACACAAAATTTCATCCAAATCCGTGCAGTACTTTTCGAGTTATCCTGCTGACAAACAGACAAACAAACAGACAGACAAACTAACGCGACCGAAAACATAACCTCCTTGGCGGAGGTAAAAATAATAGTAATGATGAAATCATACTGATAAAAAAAAAACAGGAATTGAGGAAGTGTATTGCAACCAAAATTAGGAAGCCACATAGCCCTGATTGCTGACCTCTTCAACCTCTCTCTGGTTTTACTCAGCGCCGTTTCAAGATCCTTAGGGGCCCCAAGCAAACAGGGCATGGGGGCCCTTCACCTCCCATAACATGAACCACATTGTTATAATCTTCAAGCAACTTTCATTAATATAATCATTTGTGTTGAACTTAAAATTGTCTAACTCTTGTCATATTTTATTGAAAAACACCACCAACTAAACTACTAAAATAATTAAACAGTCATTCTTGGGGGCCATTTTCAGCCTGGGGCCCCAGACTTTGCCTGTCCTGTTGCGACGGCCCTGGTTCTACTGTAAGCAAACGCAGATGACATCCGCAGGTATCCTTTGGATCTCCATCCTCGGCATGCAATGGCAGTGTTCTACATGGCGGCCATCTTGTCTCTGGAGAACTTTAGGTCAACAGAGAGAGAGAGAGAGAGAGAGAGAGAGAGAGAGAGAGAGAGAGAGAGACACATTCGGGCGGCCACAAGGGAACGTCTGCTGATCGCATACCCCATGGAGGGATGGCTGAATGTTGACACTTTTGGTCACGCACGCACACATACACAATAATCACACAGACATACACACATTCACAATCAGACACACACACACACACACACACACACACACACACACACGGAGGGATGGCTGAATGATGGCACTCTCAGTCACGGACACATGACATAGACGGATGCAGTGGGGCAGATAGAAAGCGCAGAGCCCAGACACAGGATGTCATTATGTCACTCACACACACACACACACACACACACACTCCCCCTCCCAAAAACTCACGGTCCCAAAGGTGTCACTTGTAACATGGGCCCTAGGAAGAGATATAATGTCTGGCGCACACACACACACACACACACACACACACACACACACACACACACACACACACACACACACACACACAGGTCTTAAACACCACTGAAGCGAGACCTGTTTAAATGTCCCTGGAGCCCTAAAACTTCCTTCCCATAAATAAAGCAAAAGTTCAAAACTCAAACAGAAAGGAATAAATTATACTATACATCTTGACAATACATTGGACATGGACATCAGAATATCAGATAAATTACAGTTTGTTGAGAAGCCCAGCAGCTGCTGGTCCAAATGATGTCAGGCAGCCGTTATCCCGCTTTGCCCGCTTAAAAGCATACTGTAGCTTGACATAGCCCGACCATAATACTGCTGTTCATCCGTATGCATGGTCTGGAGGTTCTTTAACCAAGCGCGATTATAGGGCAGGGGGGAGGGCATTCAGTTCTGGTTTGAAACGATTGGACAGCTCGTCTAATCAGCTTCGCTTATTGGCCGGTTGTCTCTCTTCCGATGTAAACCCGCCCCAGAAGACTGTCCCCAGACCATGGATACGGATGAACATTCGTATTATGGACGGGCTATGTCAGGCTAAGCATACTGTACTGGGCCTCCTTTTTTGTAGCCTGGTCTT
>JAODXP020002817.1:20000-30287 GCA_027497455.2 Sardinella longiceps
AGCACTCATCTTTGGAGGTTCCCACAGTCTTCTGCAGTGCTTCCATACACAAACAAACACACACACACACACACACACACACACACACACACACACACACACACACACACTGACACTGTGCTGACAGATTTATTGGTTTGTTTGGATGGAATCAGAGAAAACACCTTTTCAGCATGCAGGAGGTGTGGCCACTCTGGAAGGATATCATATTATGAGGTCACAATAGCGAAACCATAACAACCTCTCACAAATGCCCTGAAAACAAACACCAACTATGACTTGTCTTCTATGGGAGGACACTTGAGCTTACTTGGGCATAGAGAGTCCTAAAATGATCATCATTTGGGCACATGTGCAACAGGAATTTGGCTTATCTGAACTGGCACACAGTAGCCTGACATAGCCCGACCATAATACTGCTGTTCATCCGTATTCATGGTCTGGAGGTTCTCTAACCTGATGCCTTTAAAGGGGGGGGGGGGCATTCAGAGGTTTGAAACGAATGGACAGCTTGTCTAATCAGCTTCGCTTATTGGCCGGTAGTCTCTCTACCGGCCCCAGAAGACCGTCCCCAGACCATGGATACGGATGAACATTCGTATTATGGGCGGGCTATGTCAGGCTACTGGCACACAGAGCTCTGGGAAGTATAGTGCTGTGGTAAAGCGAACCACCTGTTGTGGTGTTGGTGTGTGTATGTATGCAACCCGGCTTTAGCTGCCCGTGTTAGCTGGCTGCCTCTGTTAACTCAGTAAAGGGTTCCCTAGTCTGGCACCACCCAGTGCTTCTGCTTAGTATTGCATATCACTAGTCATGGAAATCTCCAAAGATTCTGGATTACTTTATTATTATTATTTTTTTTTTTTTATCTCTAGTCAATGATTATAAATTCATTCAAAGAGACAGAATCAATAGGCTTAAAGGAAAAAGTCTTGTCAAGTGTTTAAACTTCTGTCACTATCCCACAGTGAAAAAGCTTGTATGGTTAATTTCTTTACTTTTACATTCACAAACAATAATATTATCTTATAAACCTACAAGTATCCTTATGTTTTTTTCTTTCCCTGGAGTGGCACGTTGTAGCGTGAGGTGGCCTTCCTGCTTTTCATGGTAAATACTGTATGCTCTCCCTCTGCCCAGAAACACTCAGTAAAGAATTCAGCAGCTTCCCCTTGAGTCGCATCATCGCCCCCATGAATACCAGTTCAGTGCATAAAGAGAGTATCAGCAGCCGCATTAGACCCACATTAGTGTGCATACCACAGCGGGGGAAATACATCCCTGCATGCCAGAGCCGGCCCTAGGCATAGTTGGCAAATATGTGGGTGCTTAGGGCCCCTATACCACCAGGGCCCCCCAAGATCACAGAGATAAAGTGATTAAAAAATAAATAAATAAATAAACAAACACACACCTACAAAAAAAAAATAATAATAATGAATAATTCAAACAAAATTGCACAACATTTTTATCCTCATAGTTGGTACACCAATATTAAAGGACAACTTCAGTCAAATGTCAATAAGAGCTTGATTGCTCAAGCTACTGGACACTAACCAGCACTGAAGATGCAAGACATTTTGATCCAATCATATCCTTGAGCAGAGAATTAGCTATGACAATTAACCCATGGCTGACTTCAAACTGTGTTTTCAACATAACATACTCCAAAGGTCACCCCAAAAGTATGTACCATCATCAGACACATAACCAGGGCCGTCACAACAGGACAGGCAAAACAGGCAATTGACTGGGGCCCCAGGCTGAAAGGGGCCCCTAAAGACTGTTTAATCATTTTAGAAGATTAGTTTGTGTCTGAAGGCTGGAGTTAGACAACTGTATGTTCAATACAAATAACTATATTAATGAAAGGTGCTTACAGAGTATAACAAGTAGTTGTTTAAATGAGGTCAGGGCCCCCGTGTCCTGTTTGCTTTTTTTTCCCACTGGGCGGAAAAGATTAAGCCCGAGGACTGACCTGACCCGAGTCATCTGTTTATATTTTGGACCCGTACCCGGCCCAAACCTGCGAGTCCCGTTGGGTTTGTCGGCAGACCCGACCCGTTGAAATCTCTAGTCAAGGGCCCCCATATCCTGTTTGCTTGCCTGTGATATCCCAGCATGCACAGGGCGGATGCCAAGGCTGCCAGCCTGTGGGCCAGAGAGGAATGTGGAGGTTACCAGGCGGCCTTACTTGAGGCCGCAGAATGGACTCAAATTACCACCGCCCACAGCTGAACCTGCAGTATATGCTGATAAATCAGACAGATAGCGCTTAGTTTGAATCCGGTTTGTCACACACACACACACACACACAGGAATCTCACAGGAGAGTCATTGGAGAGTTATTACATGATGTACAGTATTAAGAATGTCATTAAAGCCGGTTGGGGACGCACACTTACACACACACACACACACACACACACTGCAGAGATGCAGCAAGGAGCTAAGATCAAAGAGACTGTAAGTCTTGTGGGTGAGAGAGGAACTTTGTGGTCAGTCAGTTAGTCATCAAGAGCTTTTACTGACTGCGCTATGCTGCAAGGTATCTCATTGCTGCTGCTGCTGCTCTTTAAGCTGACCCAACAACTTTAGCAACCATAGCTAGTTTTCTAGGATCCCATATCTAGGGTTGCCAACTTTCAGAAATCAAAATAAGGAACACCCTCCCCCCCTCCCGGAAAAAAAAAAAAAAAGGTTAAGGATCAAGATTTCTTTATGAAAAATCGGGGACATTTTGGTGTTCAGTGAAAACATTTACAGTTTTTTTTTGTTTTGTTTTTGCTGTCACCACATTTGACATTTTTGTAGTTTATCCATGGCCTAGGAGGCCTTCTTTCCCCCTCTTAGTAGGGTATATAGCAGGGGTACTCAACTACAAACTGAAAAAGGTCCACTCACAAAATTTCCAATGTTTCCAGGGTCCGACGCTTATTTTTTGGGGTAATGTCATCTTTAAACTGGGTTCCCTCATACAGAGCGATCGCTCTTTTGTTCATACATTCCTTCACAACTTTGGCGTCAGTGAATGGTTTTTAGTGCTTGCCTAAGACCCATGCCACTCGCAGTGGTGCTTCAGTCGTGTGCTCTTGCTAGGTTGCTGACCTATCACAGTTCACAACGCTTGATATGATTCTTGCATTTGATTTATTTTTCTGGTTCTCACTTCTCTATTTTGGGGATATTTCTTTTCAAAGTGCCCATGCTTTGTTTCATAGTGCCACTTCGCGTTTCCACTTTTGATGACTGCAACCGTCTCATTGCAGATTAGACTGCTCCCTGCAGGCAGCCCAAATGCATATCTGTCTGTCCACTCCGCCTTAAACGCTCGGATTTCTGAATCCACCTTTTGTTTGTATCTGGATGTTTCCCCTTTGCATTCTAAACTGTCATTATTAGGCTTATGCCCTATTGTATGAATAAAAGGCAGGAACTTTCCCACCAAATTTCAGACAGACTGAAGTAGGCCCTATTATCATTCTGGATGATGCATTACATTGTGTATTCTGTATGCTAAAGCCATTTTAGGGTCTGTCAAGAGTTGTAGGAAGTGGTTTGGATACAGACCTTTTAACCCATTTCAAATGTGGGACCCACCTGTCTGCACATAGCCTATCTGTATCTGTTCCAAAAATGGGAAATAATCCAAGAGAGACTATTGCAATAATGTATCTACTGCTGCCAATATGGACAGATGTCATATACCTACCATCTTTGACACAATATCAACAGAATAACAAATAGGCTTTTTTTGTCTTTTTATGCTGCTCTTTTAAGAAAAATAAAATAGCCCACTCTCCTGTCTTTGCCCACTCTCCTGTCTCTCTCTGTTCTCGTTGGAGAGAGAGAAGATAGATCTACTTACAAAATTAGATCCTCGCTATTTACTGAAAAGAGCTTTGACACCTGAACTGTTTGAGAAAGATAGCGCTGAAATTAAATACAAGACATCAAGTGTGTAAAATGCGCGAAAATTTAGGCTATGGGCGAGGAAAAAATAGTCAATTAAAAATATTGATGTCGAGGGAGAGTTTGTAAGTTTCCCTGGTCAGACAACCAAAAAGAAGGAAGGTTCAATCAAAAATGGGACAGGTGGCAAATCTAGACATGGATTAAAACTATAACTCAGCAGCAACAGGCTTAGGTCTATTGCTTGTCAGAGAAGTGCAGGGTCTGAGCGAGCGCACACACTAACGGAGCGCTCTGTTTTCTGAACTCGTTTTCGCAGGGTTCGCCAAATGACAAATGTAGTTAGTTAGGCTACTGTCTAGAGATGTGGGCTAATATCTGTTCAGTGAAAACATACATAGGCAGTAGGTCTAGGGTCTGCAAAAAACAAACAAACAAAAAAAAAAACCCGAAGTTTTCATTCTCCACTATTTGGCCGTCTGCTTCATGCACAACCTTCAATGCGGGTTTAAATGACGCGACAGACATCCAGAAGGACAAGCGCGTCATTTTAGCCGGGGACGCCGGGCAAGGGCGTCAGTTTGGTTTCTGAAGTGCTGGGGACAAAAACACTGATATACAGCTTGGTTCCAAAGTGCTGGGGATAGAAATTTCTTAATGTTTCTTTTATGCTTCTGTCTATACAAAATTGCAATATGTAGCCTAAGCCTATCTTTTCGCAGAAAAAAACTATTATCTAGACATATCTAGGTGATACGTGAGGAATTTATGTTTGGACAGCTTTGCGCACGCGAGTAGCGCTTGCAATCTGCCGCGCTCTCTCGGCAGATCTCAGTCAGACCTAGGCTATAACGTAGGCTAAAATTAAGCTTCTAATGTGACGGAAAAATAATTAGCCTAACATGATCCCTTTCGATGACAATGCGATGCTTATTTTATAAATCACTAGCCTATTTTAATTCTCACAAACCGCCCTAATCTAACGCAGTGCGGATGATTATTTCCACAAGGAATTTATAAATCACAATTTATTAAATAGCCTAAAAAAACGTTTTCACACTTAAATTGGTTATTAAATAATTTACCATAGATATGTAGGCTACTCAGGCAGACCACTAGAGCTGATATAGGCTAGCCTATGTCTTATAATAACGAATGTACAATAATAACGAAATGTGGAGATGCAAAGATTTCAGCTGCTGTAGCCTGGCTGGACAACTGCTCCCTGGCTGTGAACTAAACGACGGCAAGGGGGCCTAAACCACTCTTGCCAAAATGCAAAAGGCCTAATGACCTGTATTCCGGTGTATAGCTGAATGCAATCAAGGTAGCCTAAACGTGCAGCAATTTGAAACACAGCGCATTATCCTCCGTCTATTTGCCAAAAATCGTCTTGTTATGTTCTCGATGATTTAGGCCTGCATACGTAATAAATGAATGAATGAGTAGGCTCATCTCAGGGCGGAGTGAGCGATGTGTCCGAGGACCAGGGTATAAATTATTATGTAGCCTTTACCTTTCCAAAGAATAGTAAAGCCTACAATAGGCAGAAAATGTACGGGACTAATTCAAAAGAAAAATAGCTGCCCCAGCCAGTGATGCAGAAAGACGCTTTTAAAAGTTATGCTTTTAAAAGTCATTAAACGTCCCGAAAACAAACTCAATGGTTCCTATGAACTAACTGCTCTATTAGTCCCAATGTAAATTATTGTAACCACACAGTTTGATAGCAATATAAGTCCCAAACAAAACGTTAATCTCTTGGTCAACAAACGTCGGGCTGAACGGCTGAAGACGTGTAACAGGTCAGAAGTATTGCTTAGTCAAATTATTTTAAATAGTGCAATAGCGCCCTCTTGCGTCCTGGTACGGTGTAGTTGGGAACTGCATTGAATTGCTCAGAGCAATTCACGGAGATCTATGGGTAGGTCACGTTTTTATGAGGTCTAGCTGTAACGATGTATTAACTGCATTTTAAGTGGATATAAGCCATGATTTGTCATGGTATTTAGTTCACTGGTTAAGACCAGTGTTTTGAGTTGATTTAAAGACGTGTAAAACATGGTTTTAGGTTTATTTGCAGTTTTGATTAGCATGCTAATCGCTTTCTATTTACACTCACGTTATCTAGACAGAGTGACCAGACCCACTGTATGAAATCCCTTCAAGTACACTGTACTTTCTGTATATCTTTCAGGTAATCTTTTCAGAATATTTTTGTGTTCATAATGCTAAATGAAAGTGTTCTACCAGACGTTTTGGTGCACTGTTTAACCATAAGCTAGATAGTGGTAATACACTAGTTCACATTCCAGTAGCCTGTTTAGGCTATGTGAGTTCCACGTGTTTGTAATGAAAAAGGAAAAAAGGATCTCTTGTCTTATTCTGTGTAACAGACAGACTTTTATAGCTTTAAGTATATTGTACAAGTGTCTAGAACTAAATCACTATACGATCACACACATAAGTAGCCTTTTACAGTTTCATTTTGTTTATTTGTACCTTTTTATAAATTTACATGGAAATATTAGCACACACACATAAGTCAGAGCAATTCACGGAGATCTATGGACAGAGTGACCAGACCCACTGTATGAAATCCCTTCAAGTACACTGTACTTTCTGTATATCTTTCAGCAAATAAAACAGTGATCCATCCAGCTGTCCAGTGTCTAGAGTGTGTGTGTGGAACCCAGTAGAGTGGTGCTGCGGAGGTGGAAACCGTCACATCGGTGGCGTGACCCGTCACAGACGCAATACTTCACCAGCTGATGTCTTCAAAGAAAAGCTTGCGGTAACTTCCTATAACTTCACCAAAGTGACTAGTCTTCGATTCAGACTTTAGCCTAGGCTACATGAACACGCTGAAGTAGTATATGTCTGATCTTGTACAGTAGTAACATGATCTACACTCACTGAGATAAGATACCTACCACAAAGTAAATGTTAGAATTTGCGCATAAGGCCTGGGAAAATCTGCTTTGTTTTACACCAAGATGAGCACAGCTGTTGTTTAGACCTTGCCTGATTTTTTTTTTTTTTTTTGCCTTAAGTGAGATTGGCTTTATTTTTGAAAATTCTCTGGCAGTGGAGGAATTCAATATGAGCGCAACTGCTGATCCAATGTTACAATTAATTGCGCAAGCAGAACAACTTTCCTTGCATTCACGTGGATATCGTAGCCCTTACGTATAGAGATTTTCTGTTAGGCCTAATGACATGTTATTTTCAATTGTCAAAAGCACAACTTTCCTTGCATTCGCGTGGATATCATAGCCCTGGCATTTACGTACCATACTTAGAGATTTTGTGTTAATGATATGTTATTTTCAATTGTCAATAGTGCTGGGGACAAAATCTGTCATGACAAAAAGTCCCTGGGACATATCCCCGGCGTCAAGCGCGTCATTTTAGCCGGGGACGCTCGGGGATATGTCCCAGGGACTTTTTGTCATGACAGATTTTGTCCCCAGCACTATTGACAATTGAAAATAACATATCATTAACACAAAATCTCTAAGTATGGTACGTAAATGCCAGGGCTATGATATCCACGCGAATGCAAGGAAAGTTGTGCTTTTGACAATTGAAAATAACATGTCATTAACAGAAAATCTCTATACGTAAGGGCTACGATATCCACGTGAATGCAAGGAAAGTTGTCTGCTTGCGCAATTAATTGTAACGTTGGATCAGCAGTTGCGCTCATATTGAATTCCTCCACTGCCAGAGAATTTTCAAAAATAAAGCCAATCTCACTTAAGGCAAAAAAAAAAAAAAATCAGGCAAGGTCTAAACAACAGCTGTGCTCATCTTGGTGTAAAACAAAGCAGATTTTCCCCAGGCCTTATGCGCAAATTCTAACATTTACTTTGTGGTAGGTATCTTATCTCAGTGAGTGTAGATCATGTTACTACTGTACAAGATCAGACATATACTACTTCAGCGTGTTCATGTAGCCTAGGCTAAAGTCTGAATCGAAGACTAGTCACTTTGGTGAAGTTATAGGAAGTTACCGCAAGCTTTTCTTTGAAGACATCAGCTGGTGAAGTATTGCGTTGACCAAGAGATTAACGTTTTGTTTGGGACTTATATTGCTATCAAACTGTGTGGTTACAATAATTTACATTGGGACTAATAGAGCAGTTAGTTCATAGGAACCATTGAGTTTGTTTTCGGGACGTTTAATGACTTTTAAAAGCATAACTTTTAAAAGCGTCTTTCTGCATCACTGGCCGGGGCAGCTATTTTTCTTTTGAATTAGTCCCGTACATTTTCTGCCTATTGTAGGCTTTACTATTCTTTGGAAAGGTAAAGGCTACATAATAATTTATACCCTGGTCCTCGGACACATCGCTCACTCCGCCCTGAGATGAGCCTACTCATTCATTCATTTATTACGTATGCAGGCCTAAATCATCGAGAACATAACAAGAAGGTTTTTGGCAAATAGACGGAGGATAATGCGCTGTGTTTCAAATTGCTGCACGTTTAGGCTACCTTGATTGCATTCAGCTATACACCGGAATACAGGTCATTAGGCCTTTTGCATTTTGGCAAGAGTGGTTTAGGCCCCCTTGCCGTCGTTTAGTTCACAGCCAGGGAGCAGTTGTCCAGCCAGGCTACAGCAGCTGAAATCTTTGCATCTCCACATTTCGTTATTATTGTACATTCGTTATTATAAGACATAGGCTAGCCTATATCAGCTCTAGTGGTCTGCCTGAGTAGCCTACATATCTATGGTAAATTATTTAATAACCAATTTAAGTGTGAAAACGTTTTTTTTAGGCTATTTAATAAATTGTGATTTATAAATTCCTTGTGGAAATAATCATCCGCACTGCGTTAGATTAGGGCGGTTTGTGAGAATTAAAATAGGCTAGTGATTTATAAAATAAGCATCGCATTGTCATCGAAAGGGATCATGTTAGGCTAATTATTTTTCCGTCACATTAGAAGCTTAATTTTAGCCTACGTTATAGCCTAGGTCTGACTGAGATCTGCCGAGAGAGCGCGGCAGATTGCAAGCGCTACTCGCATGCGCAAAGCTGTCCAAACATAAATTCCTCACGTATCACCTAGATATGTCTAGATAATAGTTTTTTTCTGCGAAAAGATAGGCTTAGGCTACATATTGCAATTTTGTATAGACAGAAGCATAAAAGAAACATTAAGAAATTTCTATCCCCAGCACTTTGGAACCAAGCTGTATATCAGTGTTTTTGTCCCCAGCACTTCAGAAACCAAACTGACGCCCTTGCAGAAGGATGACAAAGCATAGACTTAACTGTTAACTGGCCACAAAGAAGAAGTGAAAGAAAAAAGGTTATCAAATGTGCTGTAGAACTGAGAGGTTATGGAGAAGTGAAACAGGAAGATGGCCCTGATAAAAAGCTTTAGCATCCCAGTCTGCATCTAGTGATAGAGCCGACTGTCTAGCAGATGGAGAATGTGTCGCGTGCTGCTGTTAATTACATTCTGGGTGTTTTCACATCAATTAGGTGAGTAATGTTTGTTTTTGGTTTTATGTTTTTTGTTTTTTTTCTAATAATTGTGTTTTCTATTTTGTCGAGGTTGATCATATGGAAGTGTATTTACCCTAATCGGTGCTACTTATTTATAGGAATATTTGGTAACACTTTGCGGTAAGAGTACATGAATTATCATGAATTCATGCATGAAATCATTCATGATAAATTCATGATTCATGCATTACTTCATCTCTGAAAGTCTAATGAGTTATCAGGAATTAACATGAATTCATTGTTTGTCATTAATGACCTCCTGCTGAAATAGCACATGATCTTAAGTAGCCTATTAGTTACTCTGGGTACATCATCATGAGTCATGATTAATTAGCATGATTCATGATTATTAGCATGATCATGATGAATTCATCATGTTTGTGCCCCCTCAACTAAAGTGTTGACATGGTTAAATTGGTAAACTTTAGTTGACGTATGGCGTATGACTAGGCCAAAGTAGGCTAAATAAGTGCTTTTATTATATCAAATTATATCAAATTCTTTTGAACAAAAACATCATGATCATGTGTAATTAGTCATGACTCATGATGATGTACCCAGAGTAATTAATACTTAAGATCATCTGCTATTTCAGCAGGAGGTCATTAATGGTAAACAATGAATTCATGCTAATACCTGATGAATCATTAGATATTCAGAGATGAAGTAATGCATGAATCACGAATGAATCATGAATGAAATCATGCATGAATTCATGATAATCAATGTACCCTTACCGCAAAGTGTTTCCGAATATTTAGTAGAACTTAAATCATTTTAACTTCAATCACTTTAATATCTTGTTCACTGATTATTATTTCTCTTTTATATGTATGGGCAGTGGAAGGAT
>JAODXP020002818.1:0-30263 GCA_027497455.2 Sardinella longiceps
CCGCGTGTGAAATTTCTAGAGAAATGTAAATATTACTACATTCATACCAAACAGGACACCTCAGTAAAGACAGAGAAAGACTTAATTTCAAATGTAAATGTAAAAAAGTTGGTTTTCATTGGGAGAAATGGCGTTATGGATGTGACGTTATGGACGTGACGTCTGGAAAAACCCTCCAAAACGATACAAAACAATTGTGAATGGTAGATTTTAACTTGTAACGAGAGAAATAGTAATACAACAATGAAAAATGACTGATAATATAGCAGCTTTGTGTGTGTTATCACCCACTTATGCCCATTATAAGCCCCTCCATAGACTTACATTATAGCTGAATAGGGTAAAAAATTTAACAAACAGATATCCTTTCAAAACTTGCTCAGTTGAATATTTACATAGAGACAATACTTTTTTGTATTGGAAGTTTTCTGAAAGAATTTGTATGTCCATGTAGGTGAGACTTGAAGTTTTAAGGTGAGGTTTACTTTTTCGTGGAATTGCCCATATGTATAAATAATATACAGGAAAAACAGTGGCCGACCAGCACGACAATGCTCGTTAAAGTCGTGTCCTGAGACTTGTGGCTGTCAACACTCACGCACCAGCAGAGCAGCAATTTAACCAGTGTGAATCTGTACGATGTATAACAGAGGAGTGGGAAAGCAAGCCGCTGTTGACACTCTCCTGCGCCAGCGGAGCAGCAATTTAACCAGTGTGAATCTGTACGATGTATATTCACGGAGTAGGAAAAGCAAGTTGCTGTTGCCACTCTCCAGCGTCAGCAGGGCATCAATTTAACCAGTATGAATCTGTACGATGTGCATCACCGATGTGGGAAAGCAAATCGCTGTAAGAACTCCAAGCGTTCTCCGCTGGAGACGAAACTTCTGTGTAACAAGTGGCAAAATCACTCCAAACTTCGGCAGGCCTGCTATGTTGCCTATCACAGCCCCCGATGCAATAACTGTAATAAATATTTTATTATTTTTGTTGTTGTTTCGTTTTCTTGTTGTAAAAACTGTCTTTATTTAAGTATGGGTATTATGGTGTTTATTTTTCTACCTGTGTAATTAATGACCGCTTGGCAATTAGGTGACGTCACATTACCTGTTGGAACAGCTTGTTCCTTCCTCGGTAAAACGCTGAGGACGGCATAGGCCGAAACGCGTCCGTCTTCGACATATTATCATTAAAATAGTTAAGAGTTAAACCTTGACAGTGCGTATCATTGTGATTCATCTTAAACCACAAAACAAACACATTACTGTGACTTGGTTCATTTCAAACACAGCAAAAACACATTACTGTGATTCATTTTAGATCACAAAACAAACACTTTGCTACAATGCACTTCATCCTTTTCCGTTTCCAATGTTATTTCAGATCAAAACCTAAGCACTCTTCATCTTCAGCAGTGGATCTACCATCAGTTTAAGAGAGTGCAGGAGTACAACTCCCTACCTGGAGAGGAAGTGCTGCTGACTGATCGCTACACTGACCTGCTGATAGTCCAGAAACACAGACAGCAAGAGGAGGGAGAAGAGGAGGTTTCTGCAAGAGGAGCAAGTCTCTTTCTTGCCAGGGAGGCATATCAAAGCATTTCAGTGGACCAGTTCTTCTGCCCTGATGACCGCGGAGATGTTCCTAAAGCTGTCATTCTCCAGGGCCACTCTGGACATGGCAAATCCTTTACAGTGCAGAAGATCATGCTGGATTGGGCATCAGGCAACCTTTACAAGGATCGCTTTGAGCTCATTCTACACCTGAGATGTAAAGAACTGAACCAGGTGTCTGAATGGATGAGTCTGGTGGATCTGGTGAACTACAGTCAGACATTTAGTCCACTGATCTCAGGGAAACTTAATGACTCACCACAGAAGGTGCTCTTCCTCATAGACGGAATTGATGAAGTCCCAGTGGATGGAACCAGGGACTCTCCTGTCAAAGACCCTTTCACACCAGCTCCAGTTAAGGCCATCCTGAGAGCTTTGTTGAAGGGCACAATCCTCTCTGATTGCTTCCTGCTGGTTACCACCAGGCACATTGCTGCAGACAGACTAAGCAAACAGCTCAAACGCCCTCAGCGGTTCACCGAGATTCTGGGCTTCTCTGAGAAAGGGGTCCAGGAGTATTTCCAGAACTTCTTTCAAAGTCAGCAGGTCTCAGAAATGGCGTTCAACAGAGTGAAGGCAAATGAGACACTCTTCACCCCCTGTTGTATTCCTGTCATCTGCTGGATTGTCTGCACAGTTCTCAGGGAGCAGCTAAAAGAAAATACTGACAGCATAGAAACAACCACCTCTATATTTGTACACTTTGTGTCCATTCTGCTCGAGCATCACTGTCAGGATTTAAGTCAGTCTGTCCCCACTCTGCTGAGGAGTCTGGGCCAGCTGGCAGAGAGAGGGATGCTGGAGCAGAGGGTCCTGTTTGATGAGAAGGTTGTGTTAGAGATCCTATCAGATCCTGTCCATATCCCTTTCCTCAGTAAATTTATTTTGAGAAAGAAAGGCGGCTTAATTACAAAGTATAGCTTCTTGCATGCAGGTATTCAGGAGTTCTTCTGTGCTCTTCACTATGCCCTATTGGAGGATGAGGAGGATCAGTGTGAGAAGCTAAAGAACATGCTTCTGTCTGTGGAGAAAGGGAGAAGCGACAGGCACTCCGTAATCCAGTTCCTCTGTGGCCTCTCCAATGCAAATGTGGCCTTTGAGCTCAAGTACATCGATATGTGGCCCAACACCTTTTCAATGCGCACACAGCTGGAAAGTTGGATTCTTGATGAAATTCACAGCCCTGGGTGGGGAGATCAGTCAAAATTCTTCGTTCTCCTCTGTCTCTTTGAATTGCATGACAGTGACTTTACTGGACAGGCCATGGAGGTGTGGGCAGATATTACACTAGACCACACTAGGATGAGCAAAACAGAATGCTGGGCGCTTCTGTATTGCTTGCAGTGCTGTGAAAGGGTGAGAAACCTCAGCCTGATGAACTGCAGAATGACGGCAGAGAACCTGAGGATGCTGCAGCCTACACTGAGCAGGTGTAAACAGCTGGGGTGAGTTCAGTACGAATTACAAAAAATAATCCATGCTGGGGTTCAGCACAGTGGATTTGCCTTTCTTTGCACAGTCATAAAAATGGCTGTATTTTTTTTAGTTATGAACCACCATTTTCCCTGACATAAATGATGAACAAATAGTGTGTATGAAATATTGTTATCATGTGGCATGAAGGAAAACCACTGATGTTTATGCATTTGATAAATATTAGGCTGGAAGTGGAGGATTTGTCAGGAGACCATCTTGGTGAACTGATCTTGGATCTTGCTGGGGAAACCATCCTGAAGAAACTACAGTAGGTCTAGAGAAAAAACCCACAAAAGTCAAATTTGTGTATCATATTCACTTCCGTCCCGTAAAATACGGATTTGTTCCGTATTACAGTGAGAAATTACGCGTTCCTTTTTGAAGTCATACGGGACGCAGTTTGTTCCATATTTTTGAGGCTCAGGGAGAAATTAATGTAGGATCAGAGAGATAAGTGCTATGAAGTTGCTATGAATATTTTGCTGCGT
Source organism: Sardinella longiceps (assembly GCA_027497455.2). Lineage (NCBI taxonomy): Eukaryota > Metazoa > Chordata > Actinopteri > Clupeiformes > Clupeidae > Sardinella > Sardinella longiceps. The sequence goes on from JAODXP020002818.1 coordinate 3,578, forward strand.
TGTTTTGAGATGAGAAATGTAATGGTTGAAGGAAAACTGCGTTTGTCATCCTTCTGGTTGTCTGTCGCGTCATTTAAACCGGCTTTGAAGGTTGCGCATGAAGCAGACGGCCAAATAGTGGAGAATGAAAACTTCTGGGTTTTTTTGTTTGTTGGCTTGTGTTTTGCAGACCCTGGACCTACTGCCTATGTATGTTTTCACTGGGCAGGTATAAGCCCACATCTCTAGACAGTAGCCTAACTAACGCACTTGATGTCTTGTATTTAATTTCAGCGCTATATCTTTCTCAAACAGTTCAGGTGTCAAAGCTATTTTCAGTAAATAGCGAGGATCAGGGGCGATTCTAGGTTCTGAACTTAAGGGGGGCTCAGCCCCAGAGCTGATAGTGGCTCCTGGTTTGAACATCATGCTTTCCAACGCTTAGATTTATGCATTTCTAATCAAAACAACCAGCTACGAAATCAATCCAACCACAAGCACTGACATGCAGCCCCCATAATGTTGTCACTTGCTAAATTTTCTTGGTGATTAGCCTAAAATGTCTTAGACAGTAGGTTCATTATAAATGCTGGTCATACTGGTGGAGGAGGAATTGGGCTTTTCATGGACATCATATTGCTAATGTCACAGAATAGGTCTACCCAGCAGTTGTGAATGGAAGATGGTATATTATTTGATAAAGTAGGGTAGACTTAGCCTACCGGGGGGTCTGGGGGTACTCCAGTTAGATGTTTTTTCCTGCATTTTGGTGCATTTTAACAGGTTATTATATATTTTAATTATCCTATTAGCACTTCATGTGAGATTTGAAATTTGATGTTGCACTAAAAAGTAGTACTGCCAGGCAATAATAGATTGAAAAGTAGTATTGCCAGGGCAAAACTGGCAATACTGAGGATGACAGCCCTGCTCGAATTATAGTTTTGGTCAGCTCCATGGTAATAGTAAGTAAGGATAATACAAGGCCTACTGTATGAGAAAACATTGTCTATTTTGGAGTGTGAATGCTCTGGTGAAATGTGAATGATAAGCAGGGTTCGAGTTATGATTCCATCTTCGTGGTAGCCCATTAATTAATTGCGGGGGGGGGGGGGGGGGGTGTTTTTTTGTTTTTTTCGTTCTCCAGTCTGCGCAAAGGCGCAGGAGTTCAGTAAAGGCTTTGCGGACTTTTGAATGTAATGGGAAGCAAGCACTGACCTTACAATGTGAGAAGTTGACAATGTCTCTCTCTATCTCTCTCTCTCTCTCTCCCGGACCTCTGGCTGAATGTTATGCACAATGGTGAACTGGCACTTATTAATTTCGGTGAATATGCTACTTGCACGAAATCCTCAATAAAGTTTACATCATGCGCAGCATGATCGGAATAGCCTGGTTAAAGCAATATCTAGGAGAGAGGTTGACCTAGGGAGAGCCGTGCATTATCTTACTATCTGGAGCTACAGTAGGCCTATGTTTGGCTTTATTGAAGTAGTCTAAAAACCGAAACGAGCAAGCGGCCACATTCAGTGGCAGAGTGTGTCCGGCGGGTGGTAGACTCAAGGCATGGAAACGGAATAATGCAGACGTCTTTCTTTTATTTTATATTAGGCCACCGGCGGGGTGCATAACATAACAAATTAACACACAAACTAAACAAACAAAACATGATCAAACTGAAAATAATCAGGGGCAAGGCCCACAAACTAGGCAATATAACATACCATCATTAGATCCTCTCGCGTCAGAGGCGAACCCCGACTGTTACGCATGGTAACTATCGGTCACAACCAAATCATGGTTTACAATCAATTAAGACATTGACTCATGTTTACAACCTATACATTGCAACTGCGCAAGCAGACAGTACCACTTTATCATCAGAGAACATAATAACAGCATGCCAATAAGGCAATAATACAAAAAGAAAAGATGATCAAAAATACCCCTGTAACAAGCTCTTCCCAGCGGGAGCGCGCTCGCAACTCCATAAAAGGTTCCACCTCCCATAGCTCGGTTTGATCCCCTCTTATGATTATTTGTCAGTAAAATATTATATAGTATTGTATTGTCAGAGCCCCTACAGATGTTTGAGTTTGCTGCTTTCATGGGAGCCAGACCTCTCTCTATGGGAGCTCAGCTCCCACTGGCTCCCACCTAACTCGAACTCTGATGATAAGGGAAAACTTCACTCTAGGAGCATTAGGCTCTTTGCTACTGTAGCTGTCATTGGCTCTCTGTAAATCAAACATAGGCTGCATTCTTGAAATGGAATTATAGAAAAATCCATTTTGATTCTTTCCAGTGTATCAGTTCACTATCCATGCCTTAAATATTTTGACCAAGGTAGGCCCTTTGCCTTTCAGGGTAATTATCATACTTTTAAGCACTAATTTCAGTTATTACCTGTGCTACCTATATGACTTCCAATTGCTTTAGAAAATATTTTATTCTTAATTTATTGCAGAAAGAAGAATGGAGGTGCAGTAGCCTAAGGCTGCATCACATTCCTTTCTATCAGGGGTAGTCCTAAACTCTGATGTCCTAGGTGAACAGGCACCTTATCTGTCACACACCACCCCCTTTTTATTTTATTTTATTTATTTATTTATTTTTGTTTTGTTTTATTTCTTGAGCTCTTCTTGAGTTACTAGATGGAAATGCAGCAGTCAATTAAGCCACCAGATAAATATATCTCCCTGTCAAAATGTGGGCGATCTTTAAACTGAAATTGAACCACTTATTTTCGAGCAAGTACATCACAAGTGGTACCAGTGAATTCGCCTGGTTGTCTAGTTGAATTTGATATCAAATACTCCCATTGTAGCCTAAGATATACCCATACCAAAGCTTCCGAAAGACAATGAAGCGAAACCGCTTCACCCGCGGTTGTTGGAAAGACAATGAAGCAAAACCGCTTCACCCGCGGTTTGGCGCTCGAGCTAAATTTCAGGGGGCTTGAGCCCCCTTAAAAATGGGCTAAAATCGCCACTGGCGAGGATCTAATAAGTAGATCTATCTTCTCTCTCTCCAACGAGAACAGAGAGAGACAGGAGAGTGGGCTATTTTATTTTTCTTAAAAGGGCAACAGCATAAAAAGACAAAAAAAGCCTATTTGTTATTCTGTTGATATTGTCTCAGAGATGGTAGGTATGACTTCTGTCCATTATGGCAGCAGTAGATACATTATTGCAATAATCTCTCTTGGGTTATTTCCCATTTTTGGAACAGGCATACAGATAGGCTATGTGCAGACAGGTGGGTCTCACATTTAAAATGGTTAAAAGGTCTATATCCCGTTCCTTATTTTGATTTCTAAAAGTTGGCAACCCTAGCTAATTGCTTTGGTTGTAGGCTGTGAATGCTTGTATGCTACTTAAAGTATACGTTGCAGGTTAATATTTTTTTTTACAAATTAAGGGACATGAATAAAAAAATAATAGCAAGTAGTGATTTGTCTTGAAAAATCAATTTTTCATACAATAGAGCAATATTCACAGCTATTTTTGCACGGGTTTTCATTGCATTTTTCTTTCACTCTGATAAGGTCAATATGTCCTGTTAAGGCCAATAAATGTCCTGTTTGACATAACAGTGGTTCATGGCCATGAGCCTGACTGGTTTGGACAGAATTAGAAAAAAATAGGCATCAGTAAATCATTCATATTATTTTTTAACTATATCCACTTTCATACATCACATTTTAAGATAAAAATGGTTGGCAGTAAAGAAAACAATGTATCAGGACATTTTGATGACATGATGTCACTGGAATGAAATCATATTTTTGGCTTCATCACTGTAAAATACTGTATGATACCTCCTCAGGGGTGAAAGTAATTTCAAATTCTTACCGGTATTGAACTGTGTACCAGTGCTTAAAAATGGCAGTTGTGTCAATTTTCATCATGATGACAGACCTGCTGCAACTAATTTTATTTAATTAAAAAAAAAAAAGAGGTCGGAGCAGCACAGATGCAGATAAAACATTTTTAGTAGAGGTGTTCAGCACAGCAGACTAACGTTTCCATGTTAGTACATCTTCATCAGAGTCTAAACAACAATGGATGGCAGTGCAATTTAAAGCCCTATTCCAAACAGGTGTGGAAGGCGTGACTACACCCATTAGTCATGCATCAAAGACGGCATTTCAAAAAATACAAAAATGAAAAACCAAACCAAACAATGAGGTCTTTAGAAATTTGTTCCTTTGGGCTATTGACAGATTCACAAGTTATTTCTCCTTTAACACAAAAAAGCATGCAGCTAAGTGTTTTTGTGGAATTAAAGGAAAACACCGGAGTAAATTTAAGCATAGCCCTGCTGCACGAGCCTTCTAACAGCAATATATTTCGCATGAAATAATAAAATTATAAAAATTATTAAAAATTACAAAACAAAATAATAAAATTATTTTGTTCCACATGCTAACTAGCGCATTTAGCAAGCTCTTTCAACAGGGCTATGCTTGAATTCACTCCGGTATTTTCCTTTAAGCTCCTGTCCTGACATTGTGCATAATATAATTAATAATATAATAATATAATTTCAAACACAATATCTGTACTGTGTTGCAGTCTTAGTGTGAGGAATTTGACAGACAACACTGGAAGGTATCTGGGCATGTTACTGAGACTGACAAAGGATGCAATGGGATTCTCGTGAGTAGCACATTGCAACTTCTTTCATTACCATGACCCTGTCAGAGCCTGCCAGACTCTGCAGCATCTCACCAGTATGGAGACTTTAGTAATGTTTTGGAAACTTTAGTGTTTTTGTCAAGGCTGAACAATGAACACATATTTTGATAGATTGATTAATAGGAAATCTGATTAATTGAATTGAATTGATTTGATTCCTACACTCTACCATTCTTTCCTTAGTCTGACCATCAGACACCACACCCATCTAGCTCTTGAGAGGATACCTAAGGCACAGGGGCCCCATATGTCTACTCCTCTGCCTATGAAGCCCAGCGGTGTCCCTCAGCGCACTCGTCCCACAATCCTCAGGCGCACCATTCGCATAGAACCAGCAGTCTCCCATAAAATCCCAGTACATCCTCCCATGGAACCAGCAGTTTCTCACCTCACAATCTCACTGTCCCACCCTGAAGGAATGACCAAAACGAACTGGGCAGTGTTCTTTCTCAAATTCCAGCATTTGAGAGATGGGTAATAACAACACTCATCAAATCTAAATAACAGGAACATGAGTCTCTTGATGGTGTGCTTGTGTACTCTATGTACATCTCAATACAAAATTCCTCTGTTCTTTCCTTACTTCTAACCTTTCCTCTGACCTAGCCACTCCTCCTATGAAGGGAACGATGGGAGAAGGGAGGAATCAAGGACAGACAGATATAAAAAATGAGATGTCCTCATCAATGCATCGTTATTATGAGACATCCATTACTGATGAAACAGCAGCATCTCTTACACTAACTTATTAAAATATAGGCAATCAAATATAGACTATAACAACCACTATAGCATTGTTCATCAGTCTGTAATTAAATATTTGAGACAGTTACCGGTTAACTAACATTTGCATTTGCATCTGTTTACTTTTGTCTTTCTAAGCAATTTTTTGGGGGGGAATATTTTGGGTTTTTAGCATTTCAGCACTTTTCTTTCTATACTGAAATAGAATGCTCAGCTCCGTGCTCGGCAAAAAACACCAACGAGCCACCAACATTTTGACGATCCAGTCTCGGCTTTTTGGCTGAATCAAGTCAATGATCGCACGTACCTGCTGATCACTCTTCCGCGTTCTCTCCCCACAAAGGACACACCTGTCGTACCTTTCTCCTCTCTCCTCCGTCCTCATTTCTCTCTCCTTCTTGTAGCCATTAGAAAAATGAGACATGTTCCATGATGTCAAGCCTCAAACAATTTCGGGGCACAAGGATGGAGGACAGAGATACAATGAAACATATTGTCATGTACCCTATCTGTTGGTATACACATGTTGCACAGAGCATGTGTGTGTGTGTGTGTATGTGCTGACTCTGTCTGTCGATATAGCACAGAGGATGTTGATCAGCATGTGGAGGCCATGTTGTCTCTATTGCACTCCCTCTCCGACTGTGAGCGACTGGAGGTGGGCCTTAGACAACTGACAGAAGGCTGGGCCAATCAGATTCTCACTCTTGTTGAAGTCAGCCGCAGCATCAAGAACATCAGGTGAGCACTTCCTGCATTATATTAGAGAAAGAGTGAATTCCTTCCTTTTTTGTCACTAGTTACTGAAATTGTGTGTATATGTGAGTGTGTGTGTGTGTGTGTATTCAGATTATGTGCTGGCCTGAGGGGAGATGGCGTGTTGGAGGAGGAGGCAGTGCAGATTCTCAGAGATTCGCCAAAGCGTCCAGACTGCACTCTGATGCTCATAGGGTATTTTTTCACATTTTTTATTGTGATAGAATAAATGAGAAGGAGATGGGTAGGGATCGGGAAATTGGGGGTCAGGAAAAATCGGGTCAGAATTGAGACTAGGTTCTCGGTTTTATGCTGCGCCGCCTTAGCCTGGGAGTTCCCATGCTCCTTTGCGCGCTTATTTCATTCCACTCTGCAAAGCAGCATGGTGACCATGGCCGTTTTTCTCGCCTACTTTCGGTATCCAATCGCAGAACAAAAAGGGATTTGTACGGCCCTCGATTGCATTTTACGTCACGTGGTGGCTCTGGTATTGGCTCCGAGGTATGTACAGACGCTATGATAGACTTTCGTAGCGCCCAATAAACGGCTCTAGACAATCGTAAACGATGCTTCCGCTACGAGAAATGCAATAGGTAGGTCTCCAGACTAAACATCACTTTTGATTTTAGTTTGGCATTTGCCAGGCTAGCGCCGCCTTAGCCTTAGCCTCCTGAATGATTTACTGTACCTTAAGGGGCATTCCGTGCCAAATCAACAAATCTGAGACAAAAATTCAGCCTGACCATCTTGGATTTGCTTCAAACTTTATGTGAATAATGCTACCATACCCAGGACCTATTATGTGAAATATTACCATTGTATCTTGTATAGTTGTTGAGATATGGGATCTTAAAAAAGGGGGTTGTGTGTCAAGAAAGTGGAGCTCTGAGAAAATATCCATGTTCCACAAAGCGTTACTCTCAGTTTTCATGCAACATTTATCAGCTTTCAGTTTGCTGAAAATGCCCAAAAAATTACATGTTCATTTTTTCCTATCTATTTCACAGTACTGTGTCTTGTACATGAATGACATCAGATCTTTAGTATTTCTATGTAGTTCACACAAGTTATTGTAGGCCTACATTTTGTACAAGTAGGTAAATATTTGATATTAATAACAGCTTTTGAGTTTTGAGACATTAAAGATGATATAAATGAATTAAGACTTATAGTTTAAGCATATTTTCCAAATTACTGGCTAAGTGTACCATAAAATCAAAGTTACTACCACAAAGCCCATGTTTGGGGCGCTAGTGAGCCATGAGCTGGTAGGTCGCTTTACCCAAAGGCTCTCGCAAAACTTGATTAAAATATGGTTATAACTTGATATTTTCTGAATTATTTAGTACAAGTGATACATATTAGCAATTAGTAACATACTGGACACCGTTTTCACTGACTGGAGCCGAGATGACGACCCCGGGGACACAGCTTTCTAAAAAGCAGAAAAGAGCTGCAGCTAATGCTACAGGTACTCCGGTTGAGGCTAATACTTCCCAGCCTAACTATGCTACAATCCTGGATGCTATTTCGGAGTTACGTAGCGACCTTCAGAACACTAAATCTGAAATATGTCAGACTATTGACACTCGAATTCAGGAAATGGCTACTACTATTAGGGGAGAACTGTCTTTACTCAAAACTGAGATTCAGACTGATATCTTAACCCTACAGGCGGCAAGCGCTCAACATGCCTCAACTATTACTGATCTAGAATAGTCTGCCTCATATAGCTCTGATGCTGTAGCTAAACTCCAGTCAGAGGTGAAGCACCTCTGTACCGAAGTGAAATATCTCACAGATAAATGCACGGATCTGGAAGGGCGCTCAAGAAGACAGAATGTGAGGATTGTGGGGTTGAAAGAAGGAGCTGAGAAGGGTATGGAGGTTGGGACTTTTGTATCTAGGCTCTTGAGGGAGACGTTGTCCTTGGAAGACAATCCGTTAGTGGATCGGGCACACAGGGCTCTGCGAAAACGGCCTGGTGACACAGAGCCGCCTCGCGCACTCATCGCACGACTTCACTATAACCATGATGTAACTGCGGTCTTCAAACGAGCTGCTGAAATGAAAGAGCTTTTGTACAACGGACAGAGAATTCGCATCTGTCCCGACTTTTCTCCTGAGCAGGCGAAGCGCAGAGCTGCGTTTAACAAGACCAAGGAACTGCTTCCGAGATCAACCGGGAGTCCGATATGGAATGCTCTTTCCAGCGAAACTGAGAGTGACATACAACGGTACAGAGACTGTGTACACCGATGCAAGCAAAGCTCAAGAGTTTGCGGAGCGCCACTTTGGACAAGGAATCACAGATGAACAGCCTACGGAGCCTGCTAACCCGGACAGTGCGCAGGAGTAGCCTAACATTGACGTACATGGGCTCCACATCAGTCCAGATCTGACGTCTTCGTGAAGTTTTGGGTGACTATAATTCTGAAAGACTAATTGCAATAGTATTGTATATTATATTATGTTTTGGTTAAATCACTTGTGTAAATTGTTAAAGTTGTTTAGAAAATTACATTTGATTGCAGAGCTGTTTGACTTCTTACTAGAAGTGCTAGGTAAGGGAGGTAATTGTTATGTTGTGTTTGCTATTTGGAGGTTTTTTTTTTTTTTCTGTTTTATGTAACCTCCTTAGAGGGGTCGCGCCTTACTGTGAGGTTTTCTTTAGTATAGGCAAGACATTGAGTTCATGGGGAGGGTGGATTTGGGACTTCCTTAGAAAACATATGGACATACTGACTGCATTAATGAGGCAGAAACTATTTTCTTTGTTTTATAATTACACAACATAATGTGACACACTTGGAGAGGGGGAGATCCATTACTGTAGTTACCTGGAATGTTAAAGGTCTGAATCAACCGGTGAAGAGGGGAAAGATTTTGGCACATTTAAAAACTTTATCTAGTGACATAGTGTTCCTCCAGGAAACTCATTTGAACAAGAATGAATATATTAAGCTGCGCTGTAGATGGATTGGACAAACCTACCATGCTACATGTGCAGTGAGATCAAGAGGGGTTGCAATATTATTTAGAAAGGGTACTCCATTCATTCACAAAAACACACTTGCTGATAGAGAAGGTAGATTTCTAATTGTGGCTGGCGAATTGTATTCACTTCCGGTCACTCTGGTCAATGTCTATGGGCCCAATGTAGACTCACCATCTTTTTTCAGACATGTCCTTGCACAGATCCCCGACATTTCTCAAACTAATCTGCTTATAGCAGGAGACATGAATTTGGTATTGGATCCATATTTGGACCGGTCATCAACCCGTAGAGCACCTCCTTCAAAATCAAGCATATTTCTTTCAAATATTTTTGATGTTTGGAGAATTTTTCATCCCAGTGAGAGGGCTTATTCCTTTCATTCAAATGTCCATAATGTCTATACAAGAATTGACTATTTCCTAGCAGACTCCAAGCTACTGTCACTTACTGATGAGGTTAAATACCATGATATAATTATTTCAGATCACGCTCCGCTTTCACTTTCTTTAAAGCTTAAAGACCTACCAAAGGCTGATAGGTTGTGGCGACTGGATCCACAACTTTTGAAAGAGCCAGAGTTTTGTAAATTTGTAGGGGCAGAAATCACTTTCTTCTTTGAAATGAATGATCTACCTGAAACTTCACCATCTATATTGTGGGAAACTTTGAAGGCTTATATAAGAGGATGCATAATATCTTTCCAAGCTGAAAGAAAGAGAAAGAAAAGGACTGAATTAGCTGAGCTTGAAAAACAAATCAACCAATTGGACAGAGAAAATGCTTTGTGTCCTTCTAGTGAAACTTATAAGAAAATACTTTCTCTGCGGTATAAATTTAATCAGATACTCTCAGATCGTATCGCTAGGGCTTTTATTTTTACACAGCAAAAATATTTTGAATTTGGGGAGAAACCTCATAAATTATTAGCTAGGCAACTTAGGAAAATGGAAAGTGATCGCACAATAACTCAAGTGAAGTCAGACCAGGGGGATTTATTGGTATCCTATAAAGATATTAACCATAGATTCCAACAGTTTTATGAAAATTTGTATGCATCTAAGACTTCAGGAGAGGATTCTATTATGGATCAGTTCTTGGACAGCTGTGACCTTCCTACTTTAGAACAACAGGACCAGGATTTCCTTAATGCTGACATTTCCATTTTAGAAATACAGGAAACAATTCAATTAATGAAAAATAGTAGAAGTCCTGGACCTGACGGTTTTCCGAACGAGTTCTATAAAGAGTTTAGTGGTCTTCTCTCTCCATATCTATTGAAAATGTATATGCAGGCCAAAGAGGATGGCACTCTGCCTCCTTCTCTGAATGAGGCCATCATAACAGTATTGCCCAAAAAAGGAAAAGATCCAGTAGAAGTGAGCAGTTACAGACCAATCTCACTTTTGACGTCTGACCAGAAGATATTAGCCAAAACTCTTTCTCTTCGTCTTAATTCTTTGATAGGTAAACTTATTCACCCAGACCAGACAGGGTTTATACCAAACAGGCACTCCTTTTTAAATCTTAGACGCCTCTTTAATATAATCTACTGTCAGAAAAAGCATACAGATGGTCTAGCTATTCTGTCATTAGATGCAGAAAAAGCTTTTGACCAATTAGAATGGACGTACCTATTTTCTACTCTGAGGAGATACAAAATTGGTAGCAGTTTTGAAAAATGGTTGATGATTCTGTATGACAGACCTTGTGCCAGAATTTTAACTAATGGTATACTTTCTCCACCTTTTTTACTACACAGAGGCACTAGGCAGGGCTGTGCTTTATCGCCCCTACTTTTTGCTCTGGCCATTGAGCCATTGGCACAAAGGATCCGGTCCGAGCCCCGTATACTTGGGTGTGCTTTAAATAATACATCAAGTAAGATCTCACTGTATGCAGATGATGTCTTATTATACGTTAATAAGCCTGTTTCTTCTATTCCAGTCATACTAGACATAGTATCTCAATTTGGAGGCTTCTCAGGTTACAGGATCAATTGGTCTAAGAGTGAATTGATGCCTATACAGAGTCAAGATCTTTCAGCCTTGCGGAGATTTCCATTCAAGATATCATCAGAACTCACATATTTAGGCATCAGAGTTACAAAAGACTTCCAGTCCTTATATAAGTCTAACTTTCCTCCTTTAATATCCAAACTGCAAAACAACATCCAGTTTTGGAGATCACTTCCTATTTCATTAATGGGTAGAGTTAATGCAATAAAGATGGTCTTTCTCCCTCAAATTCTGTACCTCTTTCAAAATATTCCTATATTCCTCCCTAAGAAGTTCTTTGCTAAGCTAGATTCAATCATAAATCCGTTTTTGTGGGACTATAAGACACCTAGAATAAAAAAAGCACACCTGTGTAAATCAAAGGCAGATGGGGGTTGGCCCTTCCAGACTTAATTTTGTATTACCAAGCCTGTGCTCTCCGCACCATTATAATGTGGTTGGATTACACTTTTACAGATCCAGTATGGATTGCAATGGAAAAAGGGGACTGTGCTCCTTATGACATTGGGGCTGTGGTGTTAGCTCCAATAAAAATAGATAAGTCATGTTACAGTCATAATTGTACAATTCAAAGTGTTATCCGTACATGGCAGCAGATTAAGTCTAGATTCAACATTAAGTCCATTTCTTTCTTTTTACCTATAGCTAGAAACCCATCTTTTGCCCCATCTTGTATGGATTCTGCCTTCTCACAATGGAGAGATATGGGTATTGTGAGGGTTGGTGACCTCTTCATAAATAGGAACTTTGCTTCTTTCAGTCAGCTGCAAAGTCAGTATGGTCTACGGCAAAACAATTTTTTTCAGATACCTTCAAGTGAGAGATTATGTGAAGAAACATGTATCACAGCTTGAGGGTGTGGATCCCATGACTCTGGATGGGTTGTTTGGGCTTGGAGGGGGAGCTAAACATTTAATCTCCATACTTTATAACTCATTATTATACAGATCCTCACCATCAACACAGGGGATTAAAACACTCTGGGAACAAGAGTTTGGGGAGGAAATAAGTGATGAGCTTTGGGATGATACTTTGGAACACATACACAAGTGCTCTGCCAACTCAAGACACTGCCTCATTCAGTTTAAGATAGTACACAGACTTCACCTAGCTAAAACAAAATTACATAGGATATTTCCAGACATTTCCCCAATGTGTGATAGATGTGTGGCAGAGGAAGGCACTCTCCTTCACAGTTATTTTCTTTGCACAAAATTAAGGCCATTCTGGGTACAGATATTTCACTCAGTGTCAGACATGCTAGAGACACTGCTAGAACCGGATCCATTCTTGGTTGTGCTTGGAGTCTCTGAAAAATTGTATTCACTTCCAACTTGTCAACAAAAACTGCTATCATATATGCTAATTACAGCTAAGAAATTGATTTTACAGTTTTGGAAGAAAACTGAGACCCCCACTGTTAAAATGTGGCTTGAGGAAATGATTAGACTAATGCACCTGGAGAGGATACGATTTATGCTGTCAAACAGACTTGACAAATTTGATAAGATTTGGTGCCCCCTCCTCCAGTATATTGACAGAGTTTAACATGGTATAATTTAATTGCCTTTATAGTGTCATGATTCAGGAAGTCCAGGGTGGGAGTGGGAGGGTAGAGGGGGGCTGGGTTGTGTGTGTTTTTTGTTGTTGTACTGTATGTGTTCTGAACATAAAACCCTAAGATGTCTGTATGAATGTCATTGTGCTAAGATAATTTTAATAAAACAAATTTGAAACTAAGCCCATGTTTTATTTTGCAAATGCTCAAAATATTGAAATGGTACCTTTAACGAAATCACATAAATTACTGCATCAAAGATGGCTTTCACAGTCTTGGTGATTGTTTTTTTCTGCCCTCGTTGCTAGGTGTGTTTGTTTATTTGGTCCCTTGGTTGCTATGACCTACTTTGCTTACATAGCCATGTGCTTCTGGGCCTAGATTCTGCCCCTCCCTTTATTCATTAATTAGGCTTTTCATTGGATGTTTTGTGTCTGCCTCTTCCTTGTGTGTTTAGCCAATGAGGTTTCTTCTTTTAGGGCCTTTGTTTTTAATTATAATTATTGATGAGCATTTTTTCCTGCCAAGTTAAACCAAGTTAAATACATTGAATGTGTAGCTGTAACTTCAACATGCTCAAAGGAAATATGGTCTGTGATGAGAGTTATGGCTTGTAATTCTAAGAAATTAAAACTCCTTATGACTGATCACTAAAAGGGGGCACAAGTCAGTAGGTGACAGAAAATTCAGATTTACTGTCACAGGCCTAACATAGCTGATAGTAAATAGACAATCTGTAAGTATTTCTCAACTTTTTCTGGTACTTCGGCCTTTGTATCTTAATATAGTGAATTGGCTTTTAAGCAGACTCAGAGCTGCGCAATTATAATATGTGACTGCTGGTCAACCTACTACTGAAATTGAGCATTGTAGTAATGATATGAAGTACTGTTTGTGAAGTAGACATGATAGTACATTTGACTTAATCAGGGTAATTAAGTTCAAAATACATGCATTGTGATACATTCTCACTGTACCCACATTCTAGCGACTAAATAATAGACCTTGGCTGAAACATTAAAATTGTAACACATGATTTAACAACGGCAAATTAAAAAAAAATAAAGTCTCATCAGGCGTTAAGCATCATGGGTAATGACTTTTTTCATAGGGCACTAGATTTGGTTGTGGGCGTGGCCCTTAGATTACTGATACCATTGGGTTCAGAAGGCTAGTATTTCAACCACCATAATAGAGAAGTATATCGAAAGAAACTAGTCAATTTCTTGACACCATGTCAACCAAGCATTGTGCAGCCAGTGGCAGTCTGCACCGCACACGGGTCGCGAACCCGCCACCCTGCAAGCTACAAACTCTCAGCCTGGGAGTAGAACGCTTTAACCAACTGAGCCTAAAGCCCAAGCTGCTAACTCAGCGTGTTAGAAGCGCCCATGGAATTGGGTGATGAGGATTTACACACTACTAGGCGCTAGCTGGCCTCCGTTACACTCACCCTCCAAATCCTCACTCCCATCCGGGTCACGGCACCAATGTAGCCGGTGGTGGTCCGCACCGCACACGGGTCTCGAACCCGCCACCCCGCAAGCTACAAACTCCCGGCGTGGGAGTGGAGCGCTCTAACCAAATGAGCCAAAAGCCCAAGCTTCTAACTCAGCGCCCCATGGAATTGGGTGATGAGGATTTACACACTACCGCCGCGCTAGCCGCGCTAGCTGGCCTCCGTTACACTTGGAACAGTACTAATGTCATTACAAAGTAGCTTTACATTCACACAGCTTTATCTGAACTGTTGTGAATGCTCATTTACGGTTGACTTTTGCATCTCTCAGACTAACTTATTATTTATTACATGCTCTTAATATAAAATGTCACGCAGTCAACAAAGCAAGTGTGCATACAGGATTGATCCTGTACTTCCCCATTTTTATCCCAGTCATCTTGCGTCATTTTGAGAAAATAATATTAATTGATGAAAAATACTACTAAAGAAATTACTTTAGACAAGTAAACACACTGATTAGCCAACACTTCCCTGGACTTAGGCAGGGCAGAAAAAGGGAAAAATAACAAAATTAAGTTCATGGCTATCGATTGAGGGGTAGAAGAGGTTATTACTATTATCAGTATAATGATAATTATAATATTAGTATTATTATATAAAAATAATGTTGTTCTTAGTTAGAGTCGATAGTTGATGTCAGTACTGCTAAAATTGGGTAAAGGGTGGAGACACAGTTCTGTGAGGGGGAGGGACTGTGGCAAAGCAAAAGCACATGGCTACGTACACACAACAGAACATGGTTAGAAAGGCAGAAAAAATCAATCACCCCATACCTTGAAAGCTGTCTTTGACAGACTATTTTATGTACTTTTCTTTTGGGTACCACTTTGGAATTTGGTGCATTCAGAGTCTAGAAACTTTTCTTTAAGTTGATGTTTTTGTTTTTATGGTAGACCCTGCCAGTAACATTGAAATTGCACACATTCTTTCCGAAGTATTCCTCCGGTTCAAGAAAACATGATTACTGAAGTGATATGTAATTATCGAAGATCTCATATGCTTCAGTGTGGAAATATTGTCATCAAAAGTGGCCATCATTTTGTGTTCATACCATTTTCAGGAATGCATAACTTGGCAATTGTCTTACTCTAAGCTAAAATATTTGACAGTTCAGAAAGTCAACATGTATGCAGCATCGCCTGAAATTTTCAATTTTCTAACATGAAGTATGTGTAAGTAATGGCCAACAGAACTTAACAAAGTTAAAAAAATGCATTTTTCTGAGATCAAGACCCTGTTTTTTAAGGCCCAATATCTCAAGTCAAGTCAAGTCAAATTTATTTATATAGCACATTTAAAAACAACAGGAGTTGACCCAAAGTGCTTTACAGTATGAGGTAAAGAAAAAGGCAAAGCAAGGCAAAATAGATAGTAAATACAAAGCAAGGTTACAGAGCAAGAATTAAAGCCATAAAAGAACACTAAGAAATATCAATACAGCGGAAATACAGGTGCTAAAAGATTGACACAGTAAAAAGAATAAGTAGATAAGTTAATACATTAAGAAAAGTAAAGAATAAAAAGGGTAAGATAAATAATTAAAAATGAAGTCATAATAAAAAAATAAAATAAAAATAAGGGAGGCCTCAGACTGTATTAAAAGCACAGGAGAAAAAGTGGGTCTTAAGACAGGATTTAAAACTAGGTAGTGTGGGACATGACTTGATATGGGGGGGTAAGGAGTTCCAAAGTTTGGGTGCCACAACAGAGAAGGCTCTGTCACCTCTGGTCTTGAGGCGGGTGCGAGGGACAGAGAGCAGATTCTGAGCGGAAGACCTAAGAGATCTAGGAAGAGAAAGAGGGGATAAGAGCTCAGTAATGTAGGACGGGGCTAGACCATTAAGAGCTTTAAAAACAAACAACAAAATTTTAAAATCAATTCTGAATTTTACAGGAAGCCAGTGCAATTGGGCTAAAACTGGAGTAATATGATCTTTTTTCCTTGATCCAGTTAAAAGTCTTGCTGCAGCATTTTGAACAAGTTGCAGTCTGGCTAAGTTTGATTGACTGATGCCAGCGTAGAGAGAGTTGCAGTAGTCAAGACGAGAGGAAATAAAAGCGTGGATTAGAGTTTCCAGAGCATTCTGGGAGAGGAATGGCTTGAGTTTAGCTACTAAACGTAGTTGATAAAAACTGCCTTTAACCACATTGCCAATTTGTTTATTAAAATTAAGAGAACTGTCCAAGAGGACACCAAGATCTCTAACCACACTATGAAGATTAGCAGACAGGGGGCCAAGAGCATTTTCAATATTAGCAACAGCATTTGGAGGGCCAAATAAAATGACTTCAGTTTTGCTTTCATTGAGCTGTAGAAAATTGCAGGACATTCAGGCTTTTACCTTGTCAAGGCAGCTAAGCAGCTTATTCAGGGTGGAGGGGCTATTAGGTCTGACAGGGACATACAGCTGTGTGTCGTCGGCATAGCAGTGATACTGAATGTTAAAAGCACTAAGGATAGAGCCTAGAGGGAGCATGTACAGAGAGAACAATAATGGCCCTAAAATAGAGCCTTGAGGAACACCGCAGGTGATGGGGGCAGAGGAAGAAGAGTGACTACCCAACTCAACAGAGAAAGTTCTGTCTTTCAGGTAGGAGGAGAACCAGTCTAGCGCTTGGTCTTGAAGACCAACATCATTTTTCAGACGCTTCAACAGAATATTATGGTCAATCGTATCAAAAGCTGCGCTGAGATCTAGGAGTAGCAGGATGGCACAAGAACCAGAGTCGGTACAGAGAAGAATATCATTGTAGACCTTTAACAGTGCTGATTCAGTGCTGTGCAGGGCTCTGAAACCAGACTGGAATTTATCTAAAATGTTAAAACTATTTAAATAAGAAGAGAGCTGTTGAAAGACCACTTTTTCTAGAACTTTGGAGATAAAAGGCAGTTTTGAAATAGGCCTATAATTTTTCAGATCAGATGGCTCCAGGTTGGGCTTCTTTAGGAGAGGCTGAACGGTAGCATGCTTAAAGCCAGAAGGGACAACGCCTGAGAGTAGGGAGCTGTTAACTATAGCAAGTATGAGAGGGCAGATGAGGGTAAAAACTTCTTTAAAAAGGCGAGCAGGAATAGCATCAGAAGAACAGTATGACGGCTTCAAGTGAGAAACCACTTCAGACAGCTGTGAGAGGCACACAGGGGAAAACTGATGCAGAGAGCATGCTAAGGTGGAGGTCTCAGGAAAAGCAGAGTTAGAAGGGGCAATATTGGCTCTGATAGTGTTAATCTTGCTAATGAAGAAATTTAAAAAATCCTCACAGATTTGTGGGGAGAAGGTGAGGGTGGGTGCACTAGTTGGATTTAGGATTGAGTTGATAGTTTTAAACAGTACATTGGGTCTGTGAGCCTGTGAGTTTATAAGGTCAGCATAGTAGTCGGCTTTGGCTTTTTTAACAGTGGCTTGGTAGCGCTTGAGGTGGTCGCGAAGAATTTCATAAGAGATCTGAAGTTCGTCTTTTTTCCATTTACGCTCAGCGCCTCTGCAGGCACGTCGAAGAGCACGGGTGGAGTCATTGAGCCAGGGGGACACTGTAATAGGCTTGACTCGTTTAGCTCTAAGAGGAGCTACATGATTAAGAGTGTCTGTGCATGCTGATGTAAAAAGCAAAACTAACTCTTCAGAATCAGAGCAGGTGAGAAGAGCATCAGTAATGTGGGGAAGGTGAGAGCTCCTAAATGTATTGGAGAATTTTGCAGCCGTGTTGGAGTTTATAGATCTCGTGAGGGAGGGTGGTTGGAGGGGGGGGGGGGGGGGGAGGGCACAACCAAGAAGACTCAAACTCAATGAACAGGTGGTCAGACACAGCGATGTTGGAGGTATTCAAGTTAGAAATATGGAGGCCAGAGGATATTACTAGATCAAGTGTATGTCCCTTATGGTGGGTGGGGCCTGAGACCGCTTGATTTAAGTTAAATGAATCTAAGAGACTTAAGAAATCATTTACCATAGGTTTAGACGGGCAGCACACATGGATATTGAAATCCCCTAAGATCAGTAAGTAAAGTAGATACAAGGTTAATATTTTGCAGAATTGCTGATGAGTACCATGACATTAAGCACCTAAAGTTTGAAGAAAATCCAAGAGGGTCAGGTGGGATGCATTTGTTGATTTCACACGGAATGGCCCTTAAGTGATACAATCTTGCTCTATGTAATACATGTGTGGTAGTCAGAAGCATTGGGTGTGCTGAAGACTTTTTTTTTCCTGCATGGTACACAATCAATCTTGATATTGACCATGAGCATATTTGTAAACACATTAGGCCAGGAGCCAGGTCCACTCCAAGCGATGTCTTTTGCTATTTTTTACACTATTATTTCTTGTAATCTTATACCTCTGGCCATCACAAGTTGATAGGAACCACCTCCAGTTCGGCCCTGCTTAGCCTCGGGCCAAAAAACACTTTTTTGGGAAAAGCTTTTGGAAAGAAAATTGTGAATATTAAATATTATTATTTAGTTTACCCTATGGGTCAGTATACACCATGCACATTTTTACGGTTATATGACCAATTATGTTGTTGCAGTGCCTTAAAGGGCAACTTCAGTCATTTTCAACAAGAGCTCTATTGCTCAAGCTACTTGAGATTAGCCAATACTGAAGACGCCAGACATTTTGGTCCAACCATATAGGTTTCCTTGAACAGAGAAGAATCACTTACAACTAGCCCAATGGGGCAGACTTTTGAACTGTATCTTTAACATCTTAACATACTCCAAATGTCACCACAAAGACTATGAAGTATCAACAGACACCTTACAACACATAACTGTATTGTGTATGACTACAAATGGCTGAAAAAGTGTTAAAACTGTGTTTATGCAAGCAGCCAAACATTGTTTGTTTACAAAACGGTTTTGTAAACACTGCATAAAAACACTATTTTAACCACTTTGTCAGACATTTGTAGTCATAAACACTACATTGGTGTGTTGTAATGTGTCTGATGATGTTACATAGCTTTTGGGGTGATATTTGGAGCATGTTTAGATGCTGAAAACACAGTTTAAATGTCTGCCCCATTGGGCTAGTTGTAAGTGATTCTTCTCTGTTCAAGGAAACCTATATGGTTGGACCAAAATGTCTGGCGTCTTCAGTATTGGCTAATCTCAAGTAGCTTGAGCAATAGAGCTCTTGTTGAAAATGACTGAAGTTGCCCTTTAAGGCACTGCAACAACATAATAGGTCATATAACCGTAAAATGTGCATGGTGTATACTGACCCATAGGGTAAACTATCAGAAAATGATTATGGGGAGATTGCTGCCTTTCTACTATGAAATATCACCTTCAACATACCCCAAAAAACAACAAATGTTGCATACCGGTATGTAGCAAAAAACATTGCACAGAGTGCACCTGGCTTCCGGCCAACATGTTATTGGTATGATGTTTGCACATGCTCAGATTATAACGGTATATAGATTGCTGAATATGTGTTTGCTGTTTTAAGGAGTAAGGAGGTGGAGGGTGAAAGGACTCAAGTGAACATTCAGCTGGAGGGTCGGTCTTATAAAGAACAGATTTTAGGCAGAATACGCCTTCTGTCACCTACTGAGGACACACGAGTACTCCATAAGGGGAAGGGTGAGCTAGCCCGTGAAGAACCACAGAGGTGTCTACTAAGGACAACACAGGAGTTTCCACTTCGAAAGTGGTTGGTATAATTCGTTAAGTTTACAGTGGAAACAACTTATTTTACTAATGTTTATTTTTTACAGCATTTCTAATGGGAAGATACTGCAATACATTATTTTCTCTCTTTCTTCTGCCCATTGGAAGAATATTGGAAAGCAGTTTACCTCGCCAGTTGAATTGCAGTAAAAGATTTCTCCCGGTTGAACAAAATGTATTACTATATTTAATTTACCTTAACAATATTTTACTTTAACAACAGTATTTATGACAATCATGATAATGATAAACTGGAGAACATGCAATACACTCCTTGCACATGAACATTTTAATATGGCTCACTTACTTCTGGTTGCACCACTAGGGGGAGGGGAAAGATAAGATGATTCTAATTGAGAAATGTTTAATATTACTGTAAAATCAATATTTGAGGGGCCCAAAATTTCTAGCAGCGCCCCTGTCTGGTTGCATTGGCTGCATAACAATCTTTATAAAAGAAAACTCACCCAAACTTGCATTTGGATGTAGTCTGTCATTCATAGCAAAGTCCTCTCTGGTCATACAAACTAACTTTAATGGTAGCCATGTAATCATTAATTTAAAATGAATAATTCAAACATGTCTGCTAACATTTAACTTGACTACCTAAGACAACTGCGGCTAATATAACCAGAAATGTCCAAGCTGTATAGAATATTATGTTCAAGAAGTGAATACTGTGCATTTTAACCTTGATTGTTCTTTCTGTTTTCCCCTGAAGGGCAGAGTCATCAGATGAAGTCCATCAGAAGTGGAGCTGTCAATCATGTGCAGGCATCCCAGACTCAACCCACTGGGTCCTGTTGGAACCCTCCATCTCAATGGAGACCGGAGTGTCTCTGTACAGCCTTGGCTCTCCTGCAGGGAGCTATGAGTGCACAGTGTCTGGTTTGCGCTGGGTGTGTGATGACGATGTCTCCCTGCAGTATCACTTCAGCACTAAGGAGCTGTTCTTTACCCAGCTGGAGATGCTACAGTACAGACCCGTCAGCCCTCTGATGGACATCAAGTTACTCTCAGGTGAACTGGAGGAGATCCACCTGCCCCACTCTCTCTGTCTGGGAGTTTCTGACCATTCCGACTTAAAGGAAGCAGTGCGAGTTCTTCATGGGCATGACAGTGGTATTTCCTTGGAGACGTGTGAGCTGACACGCTTCCATGCACGGCTTGTGAAGCCCTGCTTCTCCTTAAAGGAGGTCCTAGTTAGTTTTGGGGTCCCTGTAAAGACTCACTGCGAGGTGCTGATCTATCGGTCCTACGATGGACCCCTCATTCTAAACACATTTATCGTGCCAAAGGAATCTACAGCAAAGAACGCAATCGAGGAGGAATGGAAGAGTCTTGGCATCCGCATCAAGAAGTTTCCACCCAAAGAATCTTTCTGGATAAATTCAAACTTCCAGTTAGACGCTTCCTGTGAGTCGGATATTGATCCAGAGGAGATCAGTCTGACCTATGATACTTCTCCAAGCTATTTTGAAATATGCATTGAAAAGCCAGGTGATCAATTTCGGTTGGAGCTGAAATTGGCCGAGGAGGACAGACCCATATGGACTGCTGCTATCAGGATGGGACCTGACTACAAACACATCATGCCACCACACTCAGCTCAACAGACTGCTGTTTCAGATTCTCATAAAGGTATGGTGTTTCTTATGGATTATTTTTTTCTTCCATTGTTATTGTTTTGGGGCAACAATGGAGCAGAATGGCAAGCCCTGCAAATACAATCTTGAAGACAACATGGAATTGATCTTCAAGCTTACTGTGCTTGCATGTGAAGAACTTTGTACGAACACTAAAATTTTGTTGTCATGAAAGTAGTGTGCTGTCTCTCCACAGATCGAGTGTTTAATGCCCGGTGTGAACTCATAAACCGCATAGAGGACGCCTGTTTGAAAGCTCTGCTGGATGGCCTTCAGAAACCCACTCCTGACATGCCTGCTGTGCTTAAGGCCCGGCAGAGAAACCAGGTCATGCAGGCCAACACTGTGACTGAGGACCAGGTGACCTGCTTGGTAGACATGTTAGTAAAGAAAGGTGAGCGTGCCTGTGAGAGATTTATATCCCTCCTTAGGACCGAGGAACCAAGACTCTGTGAGGAACTGAGTTTGTAATCACCAATGGTGGATATAGTTGATGGATTTCACGGCAATGTCACAAAAGAAATGCGTACACATACTCTGGGCAGAAGCTCCATAGAACAACATAGGCAGCTGGAATATAACTTAGTTTTCAGTGCAGTAACCTGGGGAAAAGGACACAAATAGCAGTAAACACTAGGCTGGCACGCCCTCCCAGTGACGTAACACCTTCAGCGTTGCTGTCACTGGTCTGGCCAGCTACTGATCTAATCAGCATTTCTGAGTTCCACAAAAATCTGGAACTCAACCCCCTTGGTCGGGAACCAATCTACTTTGAGCAGCTCCAACTGCTCTCAGTTCTGTTAGCAAGCAGTTCTCTTCACATCACGTCAGAGGAAAGAGTGGTGTGATTGGTTGCAACCTGGTCTCACAGAATTTTGTGACACTAACACGGACCTTTAACTCGAAATCCATGGCCGTTATAAGGATTTGTCCAAAATTCTGTGTCTAGCCCACGGAATTGTCGCCTATGTAAGTCAATGGCAAGCAGTCTCCGTGGTTGACACACGGATTCCCTGATTGGTTTTGCTTCGGCACAGCATTTTCTGACATCGACCAGTAGCAAACCAAGGCATTTGAGGGAGGCGGGTCAACCATGCGCTTTGGGAAAAGTTTGTTGTACAGGCTCTTGGCAAGTAACCTGGGGCGTATTTCACAAAACCAGAGTAAGTAGATCCAAGATAAGTGACGAAGACGGGGCTTGACCAAGCCATTTCTAGGTAGACAAGCTAAAAAAGTTTCATGAACGTCAAGCACGGATGAGTTGAAGCGTCTAGGTCAAGCCTGGTCTAAGTAATTCTGCATGCACGCGCGTGCTCGTTTTTAAACAAACTCACTCGCGGTGTGAATTTGAAACACGCATTTAGTAAAATAGTTCGTGTGAAGAAAACAAGTGTAATTGCCTGACGCTTACAAGGAAGCAAAACTTAAAGATGGGAAATGCAATAACATCAGCAAACTTAAGAGAGAAGGCGTGGCAGACAGCTCATTGCACAAATACGTATGCTACCTGTGATTGCGTCCTCATCTTACAACAAGACGTAGTTTGTTTCTTTTAAAAGCACGCAACTGAAACAGTAAAACTTTACATCGTCTTTCTCAACGAATCTATGGCAGATATTTTAGCCAATATGTCCCACATTTCTACTTTGGCAGCTTTCTTCTTATCATATGAATATTAACAATAAGGAAGCAATGGTTAACATGATAAATAATTATTGTAAAATGCAATACTTGTAAAACGAACTGCCATTTTGCAAAATGGTGATTTACTGACAGCTTTTCGAGTTAATACAATGGTGAGAAGTTTACAGACTATTGAATCCTTCTAACACTTGAGATTCTGTTTGGAGTGACAACTGACTGAACCAATGAGATACCAGAATTATCATCAGTATAAACTAAGCCTGGAACTTAGCCTGGTCAGGAGCAGGCTAGCTTCCAAGTATAAATTGCCATGGTAACTTATATGAGATCTCTTCTGTGAAACCAAGTCAATGCGATTGTAACAATGCCACAAAATAAGTGTCACTGAAATGAAATTTCCCATTCCTTACACACTATATTCCCTTTACCATATTCAAGACTACACAGGTAAGGGGTCTGGACAACAGAGACGTGGTCTTAATTATGCAAATATAGATATGTTTTATTTATTTTCTTTGGTAAAACAATTTCAGTCAATAAACACTTTTTAAAACTAAGGCCTTAGTCAATCAGATCATACAACATCAGAACACCAAGTCAGGCTTACTGGTATTGTGCAGACATGGGAGGTGAAGGCAAATCCCTGAAATTAAACCAAAACACACTGAGATATACTAAACAAATCACTGCAAAGAAAGAAAAATACACAGCAAAACAAATTATGCACAGCAAACCAAAATACACAGCAAACCAAAAGCACACAATTAGTTAGTTAGTATACATGCAATACAGGGAATGCCACCACTAGAGGGAGTTAGCAGCACAGATATAAGCCAAACAGTTGGAATATAAGAAACAAACAAACATACAACCAATAGAACCAAAAGAATAAAGAAAGAACAGAATTGCAGGGAAATACCGCACTACAAGCACACCAAAGCACACCCACATGCAGCCAGCAGCAGTTTAGACACACATGCGGACACCCAGGCAGGCGCAAGCACGCTCGCGCTCGCACACGCACACACACACACACACACACACACACACACCCATACACACACACACACACACACACAGGCTTACAACCACGCTGGCTTACAACCACGCACGCTCACAAACACGCACGCTCACAAACACGCACGCTCACAGACAGATCAACGCACGCACACCCAGGCAGACACAGACAGGCAAGCAGGCACGCCCAGGCAAGCAGACACGCACAGGCAAGCAAGCCAGAGAGCAGGAGCAGTAGGCGCCCTGTTGCCCGATAGCCAACATGCAGCCAAACAGCCAGAAGGGAATACTTCCGTGAACAAAACAGCAACGCCGTCAATGTTGGATGACCAGACCCTAGAAGAGACAATAACGTCACTCTACCATTACGCACAACTGAAGTTATTAAATAAGAGTTAAATCATAAACCTACCAAGTAGCTGATAGCGTGACACACAGGAATGCCAAACCGGCCGGAGGTCCCAGATATGTTAACGCTGCAAATCACACATAAATTGAATATATTGTATTGCCCCACTAACCAATGAACGTGCCTTGTCTATGTGGAAAGTTTCTACCTACCCGAACAAAGATGAATCACAACGTCGGAGGGGATTAATGACAGTACTGCAGCTGGTTAGCGTGGGTTAGCACGCATAGCTAAAATGTAAACAAACCCTCAGTAAACCGGCATCACAACACAGAAGTTAACGACGAAAAAGAACAAACCTACCGATAAGCCAGCGGAAACATGGGTTACCCTCCGGAGCTAAACCAGAGCTGGGCAGGGAGAAGACTGACCTGGAGCGGCCCTGTACCAAAGTAAACGTTTGCTGTAGCCTTTCCAGCGTTTATATGGCCGTGGCTATCAATTTCCAAATTACGACCTGGGCGGAGGGAGATGCAGGGACCGTCGCTAAACTCCAGGTATGCAGTCCTATTACAATCTGCCCCCCCCTTTTTGTGTCGTCGTCCCGACGACCACTGGAAAGAGGGAAGACAATAGGCCAACCGTTGACAGCCTGTTAAGTGTTCTGGCTATGCGTTTCCTCTGCCGGATTGCAAGCTGTTCGTGGTAACCGGTGAGGATTGGAGTGCATTCCAGCTGTTGTGCGGACAGGACGACGCTGGCTAACATCAGTTGGTGATGGGGGTGACAAAGCAATTGGAGTCACGTAGGGCTGCAACTAACGACTATTTTGGTAGTCGACTAATCTTTAGATCAATTTTTCGATTAGTCACCGATTATCGATTATTCTTTTAGTTTTTAGTAGAGTTAAATATTGTTTTGATTTTATTCGAAATCACTCTAAAGAGTACTTAAATCAGGGGGAAAAGCCAAGAACAATTATTATTATTATTATTATTATTATTATTATTATTATTATTATATATTTATTATTATTATTATTATTATTATTGTTGTTGTTGTTGTTGTTATAATATCATCATCATCATCTTTACAAATTGAGCAGTGTATTTATTTGCAACCAACCAGCATCACATGCAGTGTTTCCAGTAGCCTGACTGTGAAAGCCTATGTAGCGAAAATGGCTTGCCATAGGCACACACACGTGTCGTTTTGGGGAGCAAAAAACGGTAAAAAGATATTTTTCTCTTTCAAGGTTGTCAGTGTGTCCACACACGCTTCATCATGAAATAGGACTTATTCCTCATTCCACACGAGTTTTTGCATGCTTAAGATGTTACATTCTGGGATTTTGGAAGGCTATAAGATTGTTTAGCTTTTCAGTCTTGTTTACTTTGAGTGGTAACGTTACTGTCAGAGCAAGTGAACTTGCGATCGCTAAGCTAGGCTACTTGCGCCTATCGTCTGCACCTTGGGAATCACAGTGTTAAGGTATGTTTTTACTTGTGGTTTAAAATTAGATAGCCTAGATCAAAGAAAACTTTAACAAGAAAACCCTTTCAGTTTCTAGCATATTAGCGAGCTAGGTGCTTTGCTCATGTTTAAAACTTTTAGCTTAATGTAGGCTACAGGCAGGCTTTGCTGTTCAGCAGAGTTGCAGAGACGCAATCTGCATTGCTTCTGATGCATAGAAATTGTGCTTTCTGAAGCAGCTCCAAAATCCAAAAGTTTATTTTTGCCTGATAATAGATTTGAGATAATAGCGGTCTCAAGTTTACGAGCTATTTACGAGCAGTCTTGCTCAAATTGACCCAGGGCTTTTCTCATCGTTCATGTTTATTGCAGGTATTTTAGTGGAAAGATGAGGTTACTGCCCCCAACACTTCCGGCAGGGAATTGCAGTGTTCTAAAGAGTCGAGTGAAATCTTTCAGGTCGTCTCTGCATTAGTGAAAATCAACTTTTAACATGCAAATTATATGTAGCCTCATAAATATGACGACTAGGCGACTACAAGATTTTGCGTCGACTACGTTTTATAGTCGACGTCGTCGACGTGTTCGACTAATCGTTGCAGCCCTA
>JAODXP020002819.1:0-30146 GCA_027497455.2 Sardinella longiceps
AACATACAATTAAGTCTGCTTTTATTGGCTGTCTGGCTATGTGCATCACATCATTATTATACAACACTACATTAAGACAATGCCAATATTTGTAACAGTATTTACCTCTGAAATCATTGAGACTTGGAGAATGCATAGGCCTTTTGATTGCTTAATTAATTAATTAATTAATCAATTAATTAATTAATTGAGCTCTGTGTGCTCTCTTCATACATTTATTGAATGACAGAAGGTGACCATTTCATTGAGGACACAAACCTTTACAGGAACGTAAAAAGAACTGGCTACCATTATTTTAAATGCTTCTCCGGAACATTAAAAATGATAACCTTTCTCTTTTTATTTATCTTATTTTTTTTGCTGTTGTTGTTGTTGTTGTTGTTATTTTTTCATAGGAAAAGACTTTCTTAGACTCAGATAGACTCACACTCAAACCTTTTGATCCTGCACCCAAACCTTATGGATGTGTGTAAATGCTTTGAAATATAATGTTAAACAGGCTTACTCTCATATCTAAAGATGTATTTGCATTTGGTTTTCTGTAATAAAATCAAATTGTAATCTATACTTTCAGGTTCTATGACGAACAAGGACTCTATAATCTCAAACATCACCAACAGTACAGAGGATTATGACTATTACTGCACAAAGAGGCCCACAGGTTCTATAGTTTTGGGAATCATCAGTGTTCCCACTGCATGTGTGGGTGTACCTGCCAGCGTGTGGCTTCTTTGGCTGCTCATTCAGAGGCAGCGCCAAGGCTTGACCAACGACATCTACATGCTCAATATCACCATCATGGACCTCATCTTCAACATCTTCTTAATACCAGGGGTGGTTAACTATTTTATTTGGACTGATGACTTATTTGCTGATATAATTGATCTGTTGTACAGTTGCAACATGAGTGGAAGGCCTCTGCTTATGGCCTGTATTTGTGTGGACTGTTACATAGCTGTGGTTCACCCCATTACCTACATGAAGAGCAAGCATTCAAGCTACCGTCTGATGGTCTGTGCAGCTGTTTGGGTTTTCACTTTTTTATATGGGATGATTGTCTTGAATACATCACTATTCAGCTCATCCTACACAGTGATTCCATATGTCTTGTCCCTTCCAACCATCGCTGCCTGTGATCTCGCTATCCTCCACGCTCTGAGAAAGCCGGATCCTTCCAGAAGGAGTGAAGTTCACCCACAGAAGCAGAAGGCACTGCAGACCATCACCAACAGCCTGATCATGAGCATAGTGTCCTATCTCCCTCCAATGGTTGTGTATGGATGCCAAGATTTAATTCCCATGAGTGCGGAGGACAAGATGTGTATCCTCAGCATACCTATTTTGATAGCACCCATAATTGGTAGCACCGTCATGCCGTTTCTCTACCTGGACAATCTGGGTAAGTTAAGGGGTCTGATGAGATGCAGATGTACTTTACCATAAAGCCAACTTACCGGTATTTAAAGGTAGGGTTGAAGTTCCTGAAAAAAAGGCAAGGTTCAAGGCAAGTTATTTGAAAATACATAATTCAGAAGTCCAATCCCCTGTTCTGACTTCCACTGCAGACAGCCAGGCCTCCAGAGTGGGGGAACGAATGATGTGGGGAAGGAGAACAAAAAGCCACGCCTCCAGAGAAGGGGAACGAATGATGTGGGGAAGGGGGACAAAAAGCCACGCCTCCAGAGTAGGGGAACGAATGGTGTGGGGAAGGGGGACAAAAAGCCACGCCTCCACCAGTGGTGTCTAAGCTGTCTATCCAATCACAACGCTCTAGGTTGTATTCAGACATTCTTTGTTGGAAAGACTGGACTGTATTATCATTCTTGGCCATCAGGGGTCCCCAGTCTGTAAATTCAGTGTCATAATTTAATCTTCACCTGTTCCCGGTTTTGTGTCCCTATTTAAGCCTCCTGAGTTTTTGTGTTTGTGCTGTCTTTTGTTGATGTTGACCACTGGACAGTGCCTTGTGAGTTTCTCCTGTTGTATCATCTGTATGTTTTTTGTGGCTGCTAATTAATTTGGATCTGTTTAAGTTTTTCTGACTTCTTAGTTTTTTCTTCAACTTTTGGATTTTTTTTACCTTTTGTGGCCTGCTCTGAATTTTTGACTGTTCTGTTTTGGAGGTCTGTGGCTTAAGTAAAAAATTACTTTAAATCACACCCTCAAGCCTGTCTGTGTCTCTGCATTTGACTCAGCTCACCGCCCCAGTGGTCAAATGGTTAAGCCTCCTGCCTGCTGGATCCAGGTTCAATTTCCAGGGGCGAATTCAACAGTTGTAACATTTTGTAACGTAACGTAGCAGTTCCCATTCATTCCTATGGGTGACGTAGTAAACGTTTTGTAACGTTACGTCGTGTTGAAAACGCCACAGGTGATCATGACCGCAAGGTTGCCAAGAAGGTCAAAAGGTGGAGGTGTTTCATGATTGGGCCAGCACCAGTCCTGTGTCAGTGAAGAAATAAGCCATGAAGACCAGTTTGACTTTGCGTTACGGGCTGGGGCCGAAAATTAGTAGTATAAACAAACTCTTTGCACCCCTAACAACCTAGCCTATGTACAGAAGTCAGGACGAAAATTATCCATTCAGTTGAACAAACAACCACAGCACACACCAATGGCAATCAAAATACACACAAAACACAAAAACAAAACACTCCTGGCACAGCGGCCATTTCTCTACAAATTTATTAGCCAATCAGTCACAAATATGGATGATAGATGGCGCTGTGAGTAGCCACTGCCATCTGAAGGGATTACAAACACATTTCAAATTTATGATTAGTAATCGTTATTGCAACAGGCAAAGTGTCATTGCAGAAATAAAAACTATCAAAGAAAAGACAGAAAATGGTCAATGAACATGTTGGGTTGTCAACACCATAATTGTGTGTTGTATGACTACTGTACACACCAGCTTCTTCAATAGATATCAGTAATTTCATTAATGCTTAAT
This sequence comes from Sardinella longiceps, assembly GCA_027497455.2. NCBI lineage: Eukaryota > Metazoa > Chordata > Actinopteri > Clupeiformes > Clupeidae > Sardinella > Sardinella longiceps. Next base: position 2,954 of record JAODXP020002819.1, read on the forward strand.
GTTGAATGATTTATTGTCATTGACAGCTGTGCTGTAGGAGAGACCGTCTTTCGGATGAGATGTTAAACCGAGGTCCTGACTCTCAGTGGTCATAAAAGATCCCTTGACACTTGTCGCAAAGAGTAGGGAGTTTCCCCAGTGTCCTGGCTAAAGTCCCAACCTGGCTCATTCAATCTGGCCCCCTAATCATCACCCCACTGTAATTGGCTCATTCATCCCTTCTCTCCTGTCCATTCCCTCACTCTCCACCTCAAGCTGGTGTGTGGTGTGCGTTCTGGCGCCGACTGTGATGGCTGCCGTGCATCACCCAGGTGGGTGCTACACATTGGTGGTGGTTAGTGAGGTCCCCCCTTCCACTGTAAAGCGCTTTGGATCAACTATGTTGTGTTAAAATGCGCTATATAAATACACTTGACTTGACTTGATGGAAAAGGACGACTTGTAGCTGAATAAGGGGGCCAGACAATTATATTTTAAAGGCTAATGTTGGGCTGGCCTTGTAACCAGATGGAATAACATATAGAACACTTTATGTGAGCTTATCAAGATTACCGGCCCAATTGCGGTGTCGGCCCACCGTGCATATGCCCGCTATGCCATTATTGCAGTCCGTCCCTGGTCTGAGGCCTCTGAAACTTTCCTCCTGCCTCTCAAACAGCTTGAGACTTGCGTCCTCTGGAAGGAGGTACAGTAGATGCGGAAGGTGAAGAGTGAGTTGCTACTGCGATAGACGTGAACATCTGCATGGATCTTCACTTTCTCCTCTTGCTTCTTTAGAGCAAGACCAGCCTGGCATGGAAAAGACTCAACTCACAACTTCAATAACACTCTACTCTCTTGTTTGTATAGAATGTTCACAGCATGCTTCAGCGAAGACTGTTAGCACAAGATCCACAGCTCCTCTAAGGGGCAGCAATGTGGTGCTCCACCCTTTAACACACACACACACACACACACACACACACACGATAATTCAACAGTTTGGACATAGGGGAAAATAAACAGTAGTTTCTAATCATTCTTATCATATCAAAATTCGTCATGAATCGGATTTCTATTTCCCATGAGGATCAGGGCTGCAGTGAGTTTTGCAGATTTGCTTCATCTGGGAGGCCAAAGCAGCTCTTTTGACCTCCAGACTGGCCAGCTGCAACAGACAAAGGCAGATTTTATTTTCATATTCCATTATATTTGCCTTTATTTAGCCTGGAAAGTAATGTGATTCACATTTTGTTCCCTTTTTATCATTTTTCATGGATTCTAAAAGAAGCCTTATATTAATTTTTTATTTGACAGACTGACTGCTGTCTGTCTGACCATGTAGCGATGCCACCCCCAACCACCCCACGAAAAAAAAAGATAACTGACTCACAGTAGTTGTACAAATCTGGAACCTTAAGGAAGAGGATGAAAATGTTTCATTTTAATTAGCCCCTCTCTCACCTTGGTGTTTAGTTGATCCCGCTCCGTGTTACACTGGTCCAGTTGCCTTAGCAGTGAGTCCAACTGCAGGGCCAATTTATTGTCAACAACGTTAATCTGCGCTGGGGACGACGTCTCCTCTCCTTTTTTCTCTTTCTGTGATAGTCTGCTGCTTTTCCCTCCCTCTTCGCTTTTCTCTGTCCATTCTCTCTTCTCCTCCACAAGAGCATCCCTTTCTTTCTCAAGCTGCTCATTTTGCTCCCAGAGTCGTTTGTGATCTTCATCCTGCAGATAATTCATTTGACAAGCCTGATGGCTCTGTTGTTTTTTAACCGAATTTTGGTTGATGAGCTCCAGAACGTTTTGCTCCAGGTTGTTGACTTTGACAATAAGCTGCTGCACTTCGGTGTGGTAGGCATCTTTCTCCATCAGTCCACTAAGAAGGACACTGTTACTGGGGGTCTGCTCTCGTGGGTGCACCATAGTCACCCTTCCTCCTTCTCCGTCTGACAATGGCTTAGTTCCTTGTGCTTCTGATATTTCCATCTCTGATCTCTCCACTTGTATGTCCTTCGAGCCACTTTCCTCTCTGCCATATTCTGTCGGAATGGTGGTAATGACTCCTACCCGTTCTGAGCTCAGGAGTATAGGGTTCCCATTCCAATAGGGTTCCCATTCCCATGGACAGATTTCGTACTCCTCTGGGTCATAGCCATCAAAACACTCTACATCACTAGTCTTCTCTGTCTTCACTCGGGAGAGGTCAAAGGTTGGTTTGGGGGTGCTCCTGGCTTCATCAATGATAACGTCATCATCACTGTCATCTTCATTGTCAATGAGGATAGCCTCTGTAGGAGTTGGCCATGTTGTGTCAGGTGACAAGGTCATAAGGGCTTTAGATCGCTTGACCGAGTGACTGTTTCTTGCTTTCTTTGTCTCTGCACCATCTAACCCTGCACTTCGCTTCCTTTTCACTCTAAGAGTACAACAAATCAGTTTAACAGCATTAATTTCTACAGTTACAAACAATATATCTAGGTTTAAATATGAGTTCCATGCTTTATTCCATCTTAAAGTTTCCATGTCAAAGGTATTCTCTGTTGTGAATCAACCCATACTCCTGTTCTTTCACATTGCTAAGTGGTGTTGATAGGTATGAGAATGACTGAATTTCTTGCAACATACACCACAGCCATTAACGCTAACTGAATAGGACATTAAAGTTTTGTAAGCATTAGCTGTAAGTTCCCATTCAATCTACAACCGAATTCCAAAATAGTTGGGACACTTTACAAATTGTGAATAAAAACAGAATGCAGTGACGTGGAAGTTTCAAATTTCAATATTTTACTCAGAATACAACATCAATCACAAATCAAATGTTGAAACTGAGGAAATGTATAATTTTAAGGGGAAAATAAGTTGATTTTCAATTTCATGGCATCTACACATCCCAAAATAGTTGGGACAAGGCCACATTTACCACTGTGTGGCATCCACTCTTCCTTTTAAAACAGTCTGCAAACGTCTGGGGACTGTGGAGAGAGGTTGTGGAGAGAATGTTGTCCCATTCTTGTCTAATACAGGCTTCTAGATGCTCAACTGTCTTAGGTCCTCTTTGTCATGTATTCCTATGTATGATGCACCAAAAGCTTTCTATGGGTGAAAGATCTGGACTGCAGACTTGATGGTGCCTTTCCAGATGCGTAAGCTGGCCATGCCACACACACTCATGCATCTCCATACCATCATAGATGCAGCCTTCTGAAATGAGCGCTAACAATAAGCAATAACAACTTGGTTGTCCTTGTCCGGATAGTATGGCATCCCAGTTTTCTGAAAAGAACTTTGAATTTTGATTTGTTTGACCACAAAACAGTTTTCCACTTTGTCACAGTCCATTTTAAATGAGCCTTGGCCCAGAGAAAATGCCTGTGCTTCTGGATCATGTTTAGGAATGGCTTCTTTTTTGACCTATAGAGTTTTAGCTGGCTATGGCGAATGACACAGTGGATTGTGTTCACTGACAATGTTTTCTGGAAGTAGTCCTAAGGCCAGTTTGTGATATCCATTACATTAGCATTGCTGTATGTGATGCAGTGCCATCTAAGGACCCAATGATCATGGGCATCCAGTATGGTTTTCCGGCCTTGACCCTTATGCACAGAGATTGTGTCACAAGTCTGCGTTCTGCCTCTCCTGAGTATTAGGCCAATGGACTTCTCATGTGTCATGTGACTTCATGTTTTGTTTTCATCCACCATGTGCTCATGTTGTGCAATGTGATCGTGTCTCCGCCCCCAACCTGTCACATGTCCCTTTCCCTCCATTTTGTGATTTCACCTGTGTGCTCTCACCTGTGTGCTATTTGAGTTAATTGACTTGTGTATTTAACCCTGCTGATTTCCTGTCTCTTTGCTAAGTCTTTGTTCTACCCCTGGATACTGCACTGTGCTACTGTTCACCTGAAGGTCTGTCTCTTGCTTTTGTGTTTTGGATTTTTGGATTTATTGAACTTCTCATTTTGGATTTTGAAGACTTTGATTCTGATTTGGACTTTGGATGTACCAGTGCCTATGAACTTTCTTTTAATTAAAACTCACTTCGCAAATAGGTCTTACTTCCAGTTGTGATTTGTGACAGAAGACTTAGCCATTATCTAAGACCTAGTGAAGTGAGCATGGTATTCAAGAATGACTGATCCAGCAAAAATCGGACCAGTAGACTGGCAACAGGCGGTGACCCACTTGGCTGCTATACAGGGGGAGCAAGGTAACCGCATCAACCAAGTGGGAGAGTCTATTAACAATCTTGCTAAATGTTTCAAAGAGCTGCAGGCCCATGTTGTAAGCCTCTCTACATCAGCGCCGCCTGCGCCACCTGCAGTTTCCCCACCAGTAGCACCACCCCAAGCCAATCGAGATGCTGAACTGCACTTGAAGCCACCTCAGCCATATGATGGCAATCCCAAAGCATGTAGAGGGTTCTTAACACAATGCTCTCTGGCTTTTCAGTTCCAACCCTCACAGTTTGCTTCAGAGGAAGCCAAAGTGGCCTTCATTATCAGCCGCCTCACCGGGAGAGCTCTTGAGTGGGCCACAGCCATTTGGGACCGAAAGGATAACCTCTGTTCAGACAGCGAAGCATTCATCAAACAACTAAAACAGGTGTTTGACCACCCAACTAACCAGCGTGAGGCAGCAAAGCGCCTGTTGACTCTCAGACAGGGCCGGAGGTCAGTTGCTGATTTCGCAATAGATTTTCGAACCATCGCTGCTGAAACTGGATGGGAAAATGCTGCACTGGTTTCTACTTTCTACCAAGGTTTGAGTGAACACATGAAAGACGAGTTGGTGAACCGTGACTGGGGAACAGAACTGGAAGATCTGATTTCTCTGGCTACTCAGCTGGACCGTCGGCTGCGTGAGCGTCAGGCTGAGCGCGGCCTTCGAGTTGTTAACTCATTGACTGCCAATGACGTCTTTAGACGTCAACTGAAATACTGCCGTTCACTGCCAATGACGTCTTTAGACGTCAACTGCGTTTTTTAATGGGGAGGGCTGCAGAAAGACCTAGGGAACCTTGTCTGTAAATATCAGAATTCTCCGTCGAAAATTGTTGTTCCAAATTGATCCTGAGGGTGGCAGTGTGTCACTTTGGATGTGAGATGAGCATAGATTCATAGGTATGGCCACGGGAGAAGTAGAGAAAGCTAATGGCATGGCTAAATATGCCGCTAGCAAAGTGCAGACGTAAATCGGAGAAATTTAGGCAGTTCACACTCGATCAGAGTATGTGTCACTGCCATAGTAGCTCGAGTAGTGTTCCGATCGTGGGAGATGAAGGAGATCAACCTTGGGCAAACGGAAATAGCAGTTGTGACTTGTATCAGTGCCCAGCTAGCTCACAGTTCCGGGTCAGGCAAGAATTTGCGAGCTGGATGTTGATCACTGAGTTAATCGCTGTCACCGCATGTAATAGCATATATTTACCTTGTTACAACAATGTCTATTTTATTACCAAAAGCCCCCTGTTACTGTTGTTTTTGTGGTCTTATCAAAGGAAGACATTTTCCCGATGTTTGACGTGCTAATAGACCGAAAAAACGCGCATCCAAGACACTAACGTTGTCAAACAAAACGCTAATTTTCTCCCTTTTTTGATAACAAACGGGTGTGTTTGGAGAAAGTAGCTTATGTTCGCCTGCTGATTTCTAAGCAATGGAAAGGGGTAGAAACGAACTTTTTTTTGCTGGTGAAAGAAGAGAGTCTGCTCTTTCTTGTGGTAGTTTCATTGTTTATGTAGTCGTAACACATAATATTCTGTGGCTCTTTAAAAAACAGTCAAAATTCCCCAAAACCTCTGGCAGTATGGAACTCTCTATTCTGAAAACGGCTGGCAGTCAATGAGTTAACTATCCTCCAGTCCAAGAGTCCTCTTCTTCACCCTACATGGGCTCTCCAACTTCTACAGCAGATGAACCAATGCAGATAGGAGGCACCCGTTTGTCAGTTTTAGAGAGACAGCGCTGCCTTGAAGAACGATTGTGTCTGTATTGTGGTAAAGCAGGCCATTTCAAGAACTCTTGCCCAAGTCGCCCAGTCAAACCTGAAGATCATCTACGCGTGAGTACCCTACTATGTCCACAAGTCTCTGTTAAGCAATTCTTACTACCTGTGACTATCTCCTGGAACTATAATCACGTTACTGTCTCTGCTTTAATTGATTCGGGATCTGCAGGAAACTTCATAAGTCTACGTTTAGTTCAACAATTGCACATTCCTACTTCACCTTGCTCCCCTCCACTGCCAATAAAAGCCATTGATGATCACCCTATTGGTTCTGGACTCGTTACCCAGAGTACAACCCCGATCACATTGCAGGTGGGTGCACTTCACACTGAATCCCTCTCTCTCCTGATCATTGACAATACAGTGAATGATGTGATCCTTGGTATACCATGGCTTGCTTTTCATGATCCCCAAATTTCCTGGTCCAAATGTGAGTTACTTAATTGGGGTAATAACTGTTTCTCTCAGTGCCTTTCTGTACCTGCCAGGGCTACGGCCATTGAGAGCCCTCCAGTATCAGAAACTCCAGATATTCCTCCTGCCTATCAAGACCTTGCAGCTGTTTTCAGTAAGAAGAGTGCCACTTGTCTTCCTCCACACAGACCTTGGGATTGTGCAATAGACCTGATTCCAGGGTCTACTCCCCCTAGAGGTCGGATCTACCCACTGTCGCTCCCTGAGGCTCAGGCCATGGAGGCCTATGTAGAAGAGGCATTGTCTAATGGCATTATTCGTCCTTCCACCTCTCCAGCTGCTGCAAGTTTCTTCTTTGTTGAGAAGAAAGATGGAGGTCTCCGTCCCTGTATCGATTATAGGGGGCTCAATAACATCACAGTGAAGTTCCGATACCCCCTGCCTTTAGTACCCTCTGCAGTTGAGCAACTTCGGAACGCGCAGTGCTTCACTAAACTGGACCTGCGTAGTGCTTACAATCTCATCCGAATCAGAGAAGGGGATGAATGGAAGACTGCTTTCCACACTACGTCAGGCCATTATGAGTATCTGGTGATGCCATATGGGCTAGTTAACAGTTTGAATGCCAGGTGTTTTTAACAAGCTTTGGCCCAGAGTGCCAGCAATCCAGGCCACTGTTGCCTATTTTTATAGAGCCACAGCGTATTCTGTGTTATAGCTATGGACACATACTATGGGTCATTTGAAAGGTAAGACTCTGAGCTCTCAGTGGGTGAAAACCGTTTATTTCTACATGCCTCCGTTCCTGAGAAATCCCAAGCTAAACAGTGGGTAGTTTTCATCAAAATCCTTGTTTTTTTCTAGAAAAGGAGATATCGCTTCTTTTATGATTATGATGGAGTGTTCTCTGTCAAGTTTCGAGGAGTGACACAAGCCGAATCATGCCTGTGGTGAGACTGCCACCTAGTGACGAACCCGCGAAAGGACAACATGACATGACGTGCATTATTTGACACGAATGCTGCAATAGTAATCAAATGCTGCCTTGTGATGTGAAAATGTCCAGACAAAATGTGCAGATCGTGAGTTTTTATGAGTTTCCGATCGTAATTTATTTCAGTTCTATTTATCACAGAGTTCCAAAAATCATATATAACCTGTGTGAGGGTTTCTATTTTCGTAAATTAAAAAAAAAGGCAAAAACGTAACATTACGTTTTTGGCACTCAACGCATGACAAGTAATAACGGCATATTACGTTTCTGGCATTCAAAGTGTTAATGCACCTTCAGTTTTTCAAGCATTCATTAATGAAATTCTCAGAGAATTCATTGGCAAATTTGTCATCGTCTATATAGATGACATTCTTGTATACTCTTCTGATGTTAATAACCATGTTATACATGTTCGCCAGGTACTCCGTCGACTCCTTGAGAATAAATTATATGTTAAATTGGAAAAATGTGAGTTTCACAAGACAGAGGTCCAGTTCCTGGGATACATAGTATCCTCAAAGGGTGTTCAGATGGATGAGGGCAAAATCAAGGCTGTCACTGAATGGCCCAAGCCTAAGACCACCAAGGATCTGCAGCGTTTTCTGGGGTTTGCCAATTTTTACCGCAGATTTATTAGAAGTTTCAGTACTGTTGCTGCACCACTAACTTCTCTGTTGAAGGGATTTCCTAGAAGGCTTCCCTGGAATGATGCTGCAGAAGAGGCCTTTACGAGACTGAAGACCATGTTCACCACAGCTCCAATTCTCAAGCACCCTGATCCCAGTCTTCCCTTTGTTGTCGAGGTTGATGCGTCAGAATCTGGAGTTGGAGCCATCTTGTCCCAGCGGCATGGTAAGCCAGCCAAATTGCACCCGTGTGCCTTTTTTTCCCGTAAGCTAACACCAGCGGAGAAAAATTATGATATAGGCAATCGGGAACTTTTGGCTGTAAAACTTGCCTTTGAGGAATGGCGACACTGGCTTGAGGGTGCTGCTCATCCTTTCTTGGTGTTGACTGACCACCGTAACCTTGAGTACATTCAAGCAGCCAAAAGGTTGAACACTCGTCAAGCTCGCTGGTCACTGTTTTTCAGCCGTTTTCAGTTCACCCTCACATACAGACCAGGTTCCAAGAATGTGAAAGCTGATGCTCTCTCCAGGATCCATGATGTTTTGCCAACAGAAAAGACCCCGGGACCTATCCTGATGCCTCAGCACATTGTCGCACCCATTAGATGGGAGTTGATGGACCAGATCCAACAGGCCCTTCCATCGGACCCAGTCCCCCATCAATGTCCACCCGATAAGACGTATGTGCCATTGGCTGTCCGCCCTCGGCTCCTTCAGTGGATCCATTCTACTCCCAGCTCAGGTCATCCTGGAAACCAACGTACCCTGTCACTGGTTAGTAACAAGTTCTGGTGGCCGTCTATGGCCCAGGATGTTGCTCAGTTTGTCAAATCCTGTCCTGTCTGTGCTCAGACTAAGTCTTCCCGACAGCTACCCGCTGGGCTCCTAGAACCATTGCCTATACCGAACAGACCGTGGTCTCACATTGCTATTGATTTCATCACAGACCTCCCCAATTCTGAAGGGTTCACCACGATCCTTGCTGCAGTGGACCGGTTCTCAAAGGCTTGTCGGTTGGTGCCACTGAAGAAGCTGCCATCTGCCCTGAGAACTGCCGAAACGCTCTTCCATCATGTGTTCCGGACCTTTGGTCTACCTGAAGAGATTGTATCCGATAGAGGGCCCCAATTTACATCAAGGGTATGGTCAGCGTTTTTTAAGCTTTTGAATGTCCAAGTTAACCTGTCTTCTGGCTATCATCCGCAGAGTAACGGCCAAACAGAGAGGCTGAACCAGGAAGTGGGCCGTTTCCTACGCACCTACTGCAGCCAACGTCAAGGTGACTGGAGCCGGTATCTTCCTTGGGCGGAGTATGCCCAAAACTCCCTCAGAAGCTCCTCAACAGGCCTGACACCGTTCCAGTGTGTCTTGGGATTCCAGCCCCCCTTGTTCCCATGGTCGGGTGAACACACAGAGGTCCCTGCTGTGAACGACTGGTTCCGCCATAGTGCAGAAGTCTGGCGAAATGCTCATGTTCATCTCTGCAGAGCCATCAGACGTCAAAAGATGAATGCTGATAGAGGTAGAAGACCTGCGCCCCAATTCGAGCCAGGGCAGGAAGTCTGGCTTTCGACACGAGACATCCGCCTACGACTGCCGTCCAAAAAGCTAAGTCCTCGTTTTATTGGTCCTTTTAAGGTCCTTCAGCGAGTCAATCCTGTGTCATACCGCTTACAGTTGCCTTCTAGTTACAGGATACACCCAACCTTCCATGTCTCCTTGCTGAAGCCAGCAGTGCCCGCTTCTGATGGCCAGGACTCCTCGGGAGCATGCTCAACCCCCCCACCCCCCCTGATCCTGGATGATGGCTTGGCATACTCTGTAAGGTCTTTGCTCCGCTCCCGGCGCCGCAATGGACGCCTCCAGTACCTTGTCGATTGGGAGGGCTATGGACCTGACGAGAGGTCGTGGGTATCCACTTCAGATGTCCTTGACCCCTCCCTCATCACCGACTTCCATCAGTCGCACCCGGAAAGCCCAGGTCCTCTTCCCCGCGGCAGGTCCAGTCGGGGACGGCGGGTTTCGGCTTCAGGAGCCGCCCATGGACAGGGGGGTTCTGTCACAAGTCTGCGTTCTGCCTCTCCTGAGTATTAGGCCAATGGACTTCTCATGTGTCATGTGACTTCATGTTTTGTTTTCATCCACCATGTGCTCATGTTGTGCAATGTGATCGTGTCTCCGCCCCCAACCTGTCACATGTCCCTTTCCCTCCATTTTGTGATTTCACCTGTGTGCTCTCACCTGTGTGCTATTTGAGTTAATTGACTTGTGTATTTAACCCTGCTGATTTCCTGTCTCTTTGCTAAGTCTTTGTTCTACCCCTGGATACTGCACTGTGCTACTGTTCACCTGAAGGTCTGTCTCTTGCTTTTGTGTTTTGGATTTTTGGATTTATTGAACTTCTCATTTTGGATTTTGAAGACTTTGATTCTGATTTGGACTTTGGATGTACCAGTGCCTATGAACTTTCTTTTAATTAAAACTCACTTCGCAAATAGGTCTTACTTCCAGTTGTGATTTGTGACAGATTGTTCCAGATTCTCTGAATCTTTGGATGATGATATGCACTGTAGATGATTATACCTTCAAACTCTTTGCAATTTTTGTCTGAGAAACTCCTTTGTGATCTCGGACCACTACTTCTTGCTGCACCATTCGGGGAACTGGTGATCCTCTGCCCATCTTGACTTCTGAGAGTCAATGCCACTCTCGGAGGCTCTTTTCATACCAAATCATGTTGCCAATTGACCAAATAAGTTGCAATTGGCTCCTGAAGCTGTCCCTCATATGAAAATTTGACTTTTCTGGCCTCTTATTGCTACCCGTCCTAACTATTTTGGGATGTGTAGCTTTCATAAAACCCAAAATGAGCCAATATTCGGCATAACATTTCAAAAAGTCTCACTTTCAACATTTGCCATGTTATCTATATTCTATTGTGAACAATATATAGGTCAATGATTGGATTCCATTTTTATTAACAATTTATAAAGTGTCCCAACTTTTTTGGAATTCGGTTGTACGTTGTACCAAATACTCCCATTCTGACACCAACAATAGCACTTGGTAGCCTCAAAGAACAGGGATATGGACTGATTGACTTCACATTTTTCCTTTAAAAGCAATTAAATTAATTAAAGTATTAGTGAAGATTTTTCCTAAGAGAAGAGCATTTGTGCTTTACATCATAGTTTTAAATTATAGTTACATACAGAGGATGGAAAAGGGTGCTGTGTACCTGGTTGGTGTGAAGGGCCTGCCCCCAGAGCAGGAACTGTGGGCTGTCAAATCAGAAACATGTTCCGTCAAACACAGTGAACATGTATGTCAGCCTCAATATCATTATCTAGAAACCCTTGTGGGTAACGCTTTAATTTACAGCCCCTGAAGTACTGGGTAAGTATTAGTAAGTATTAGGTAAGAATGGTGTAACAAAAAAGTATCAAGGGATAAATTACCGAGTACTTACAGTAAGTTTACTGGAATGACACACATTCACGCTTTATTTTACAGCCCGTGAAGTACTGGGTAAATACAGGTAAGAACAACGTAACAAAATAGAACTTTATGTGTAATATTGCCATAATTACAAAATAAGGGGTAGCCTAGATGCGTAGTATAGCCTACAGGAAAGGCATGTGTGGATTCACTTCATTTTACAGCCCCCACATCCAATATTAGGGTGTAGTTACAAGTAGTTTTGGGGTATTTAGGTAATTCCACTGTACTTGTTCTTTACTTTTCAATAGCTAACCAAGTGGTGTAGCATCAGTGTGCGCGTCCTATCTATGCAGAAGGTGTGTGAGGGCCGAGAGCGGTATTGCAGACAGATATAGATTATCTCGCAATGGCAGCAACTATGTTGTTCTGCGTTAAACTAATGAAATAAAGTCTACCTTATTTATATAGAGGCTCACAGACAACCTTGAATGATGAAGGGTAAAATCTCCCGCGAGTTTAGAGAAATACTCTTGTTCCATTTGGAGTGGAATAATCAGCAAAAACGAGGGATTTATTAGTTTCATTTTCCATGTTGTAAATAAAACGCATCTTTGTCAAACTGTTGCCTCTGACTATGCATGCTACTGTACACCACTTACTGTAGGTAGGCTACCCTATTGAAAAGTAAAGAACAAGTAGCCTACAGTGGAATTACCTAAATACCCCAAAACTACACACTAATATTGGATGTGGGGGCTGTAAAATGAAGTGAATCAACGCATGCATTTCCTGTAAGCTATACTACGCATCTAGGCTATAGCCATTTTGTAATTATGGCAATATTACACATTAAGTTCTATTTTTTTTACGTTGTTCTTACCTGTACTTACCCAGTACTTCACGGGCTGCAAAATAAAGCGTGAACGTGTGTTATTCCAGCAAACTTACACTGTAAGTACTCAGTAATTTATCCCTTGATACTTTTTCTGTTACACCATTCTTACCTAATACTTACTAATACTTACCCAGTACTTCAGGGGCTGTAAATTAAAGCATTACCCAATTGGGTACAGAATGATGCAACATCTATTCACCTGTTTGACTATGTGCACTGGAGCATTTGGAGGCTGCAGCATAAGAATTAATCTGTGTTCACAGACATATGAGAATATGAGAACAAACAAACACATACACACACACACACACACACACACACACACACACACACACACACACACACACACACACACACACACACACATACACAGGCGAGTTACATAAATTGTTCAACCATACCAGTCTAAAAATCTTTCTGAAGTAAACTGTTCTCCATGCAGTATTAAAATAATATTAAGCAACTTTATGAGGAATTTTTGGGGGGATTATAACAGAGTGCATTGTAATGATTTCAGAGTTACAATAACAAGCAGACACAAACTAAGCTAATTAGGTAAGTAGGCTACACTAACAGATTGCTGGCTGTTCATTTGAACCGGAAAACTTAATTTCATGCCTGAATCTTTCGTAACTAAGAACTTAAAGTTCAGGGCATGGCATAGCTGAAATTTAGAATTCATTGCTCTCTGCTTGAGGGAAAAAACGATCAGACTGATTGCAGTTCATAATACCGTTCGAAGCGCCTTCTAGTGGCGAACGGTAGAATTACAATGACGGACAGGACTGCGATTACATGAAAAAAAAAATGATATTATTCTATGATATTTAAGATGATCTACGCAATGAGAGAGGAGGACTGAAACACACGTCCTACATGTTCTGTGTCCACGTGCTCCCCCCTCCTGTTAAGCAAATTAAAAATGGACATTCTCCTAGTACAGTGAAATGTACTCTGTTAAAGGTAGTTGTAACCGAGGGTGTTTGAGCATGGTGGAGAATGACACTCAGAGATGGACTTCAGGAAAGACGATGGGCGTTTTTTATTTGAACCCAATTTAAGGCCCAGAAGGCTTAAGGCTTTAAGCAAAAGTAATTCAAAGAATGGAATAAAATAAAGTAACAAAAACACTTTGACTAACAAAACAAATAGGCACAATAGCCAAAATACCGATTGAGCCAAATAGCAAGACCAATATTCTAGTCTGTAACAGAAGCAGAGCTCTTAGGCTTACGCCCATATAACATGCAGCTCTCTTCCTCCCCCCTCACAGAATGAAGCATACAGCTTAAATACAGCCTAAACTAACCCCTGCAATTGGGCTAAACCAATATACAAATCAGAACAGGGGTGTTCCACATATGACATTTTTAACAAGCCAATAACAGCCATTAAATTGCATAACAATCTGCCAGAAAATTCATAAACATTATTTTAACATTAGAGCTAACATTTGGCATAGCCAATATTATAATTTCAGCTCAAAATGCACATTTAAAAATGATCAGGTCCACTTCCTGTTACCCAAAGGTTAACAAGGTATTTAAACAGGGAAAATGCAGCTCGCACTCTTTTAAAACAAAGACGACAATGGACGCCGGTAAGACTAGTATGTAAAGCCATTTCCTGAATGTAACATTTTAAGTTAAATAAAACAGATAAATGTTACTGGACTCGAGTGATTATTTTAACAGAGAGAATAAGTATTTGTATAATGAATTGTTTTAAATCAGTACTAGATGAATGGTTGAAGTGTTAATACTAGCATTAACCCACCGTAGTGTTGCTGTTTATGTGCACATTTTTACCTACGGGAGTTAGAACTGTCTTGAACATGGGTGTATAATAATTACAAACACTCAGTTTTAAATGAATACATAAACAAAAATACAGAAAGAAGCACACGGTTAGACTCAGTCTCTGTATGGCAGCACATTGCTGCCGTGACGTGGACGTTTGTCCCGTCACATACTCGGCCAGCTACTGCATCAATAAGTAATATTGCCTGTGCAACAACAGTATGCAGGTAGAAATAGCAGAAATGTCCAAATTGCATTATGTACTGTTTGCCTCAAGTGGTACACACAACACCCCTTTACCAAACTGAACTGATAGGCACAATAGGAGATATATATATATATATATATATATATATATATATATATATATATATATATATATATATATATATATATGGGCAATTCCACGAAAAAGTAAACCTCACCTTAAAACTTTAAGTCTCACCTACATGGACATACAAATTCTTTCAGAAAACTTCCAATACAAAAAAGTATTGTCTCGATGTAAATATTCAACTGAGCAAGTTTCGAAAGGATATCTGTTTGTTAAAATTTTTACCCTATTCAGCTATAATGTAAGTCTATGGAGGGGCTTATAATGGGCATAAGTGGGTGATAACACACACAAAGCTGCAATACTATCAGTTATTTTTCATTGTTATATTACTATTTATCTTGTTACAGGTTAAAATCCACCGTTCACAATTGTTTTGTATCGTTTTGGAGGGTTTTTCCAGACGTCACGTCCATAACGTCACATCCATAACGCCATGTCTCCCAATGAAAACCAACTTTTTTTACATTTACATTTGAAATTAAGTCTTTCTCTGTCTTTACTGAGGTGTCCTGTTTGGTATGAATGTAGTAATATTTACATTTTCTCTAGAAATTTCACACACTTCACAGCAAAAACTACGCTCTCTCAAAAGTTTGTCCGTTTTTCGTCACGTCCATAACGCAAATTGAAAGGCTCATATTCTTATGATGCAAATCATGATATTATTTTTTTCTGTTTGCCTGTATTCAGCCATGGAGTTTGCAGAAGAATATGAAAAAAAATTGTGAAATACTGCTAGGTTTGCAGAGGTTATCTGGCCTTTTGTTCATCAATAATGCACGAAAATGTCACGTCCATAACGCTGGAATTGCCCATATGGGCAATTCCAGCGTTATGGACGTGACATTTTCATGCATTATTGATGAACAAAATCAAAATGTCACGTCCATAACGCTGGAATTGCCCATATGGGCAATTCCAGCGTTATGGACGTGACATTTTCATGCATTATTGATGAACAAAATGCCACATAACCTCTGCAAACCTAGCAGTATTTCAAAATTTTTATTCATATTCTTATGCAAACTCCATGGCTGAATATAGGCAAACAAAAAAAATATATATCATGATTTACATTATAAGAATATGAGCCTTTCAATTTGCGTTATGGATGTGACGAAAACGGACAAACTTTTGAGAGAGAGTAGTTTTTGCTGTGTAGTGTGTGAAATTTCTACAGAAATGTAAATATAACTACATTCACACCAAAGAGGACACCTCAGTAAAGACAGAGAAAGACTTAATTTCAAATTTAAATGTAAAATAGTTGGTTTTCACTGGGAGAAATGGCGTTATGGATGTGACGTTATGGACGTGACGCCTGGAAAAACCTTCCAAAACGATACAAAACAATTGTGAATGGTGGATTTTAACCTATAACGACAGAAATAGTAATAAAACAATGAAAAATAACTGATAGCATTACAGTTTTGTGTGTGTTATCACCCACTTATGCCCATTATAAGGCCCTCCATAGACTTACATTATGGCTGAATAGGGTAAAAATATTAACAAATAGATATCCTTTCGAAACTTGCTCAGATGATTATTTACATCGAGGCAACACTTTTTTGTATTGGAAGTTTTCTGAAAGAATTTGTATGTCCGTGTAGATGAGACTTGAAGTTTTAAGGTGAGGTTTACTTTTTCGTGGAATTGCCTATATATATATATATATATATATATATATATATATATATATATATATATATATATTTTCTAGGCGTTCTAGGCCAGGATTTTTATTCAAAATATTAGAAATGTGCATTGCAAATGTTGGAAAGGAGATCTGGTCCATATGTTTGTAAGCCCCAAAGTACTTAGTAAACCCTAAAGCACTTAGTCTGTCAGTGTGCTTGACTGGCCTGATCACCCACATTGAGCAGACGCTTCAGAAGTTTCTGTTTCCGCTCCTCTTTGTCCCTCTCCAGTTGGGCCATCCTCTCCTGCATCTTTATTTCCTCCCTCTTCTTCACTTCCTCCATCTGACGCAGACATGGACACATTGGAGGAAAATTATCATTACAGGACACACATACTGCATACCCTTGCTGAAGAATTAGACACAAGAGGTCAGTAATTTTAGACCTCTCCCCTCATTTGTGTGATTAAACTGTGTTGGGTTATTGTGCATTCACAAGAGCAAGTAAAACGTGTGGGCAGACCTCTTGCTTCTTCTTCTGTTCCTGGAGCTTTTTCTTCCAGTCACTGCATTGGAAAAAATGCAAACAGTCGTCAGTTCACAATTTGCTTTGTAATTTTACCTATCTACTGGTTTTTGTGGTTGTAAAATGCATAGTTCATGGCCTACTTTTCTCCCGTGTCTATCTGTCAACGGCTATCTGCTCTCAGGTTTCCACGCTGGCACTATGGTCTAGCCTGGCATGCCCTCCCAGTGACGTAACGCCTTCTGCGTTGCTGTCGCTGGTCTGGCCAACTGCTGATCTGAACGGATTTCTGTGTTCCCTAAAAATGTGAAACTCAGAAAGCATTTTCTAACATATTCTAACATCGACCAGTAGCAAACCGAGGCATTAGAGGGAGGTGGGTCAACCATGCGCTTTGAGAAATGACAGCGCTATAGGCTCTTGGTCAGACCAAAGTCTCACAGAGCTTTGAAAGTCGATGGCAATCAGGCTAACTATGGTCTGACTTTGTGGGGTCCACGCATTGGGTCCACGTCAACTGGGGACATCCAACGTCATCTTCCATCCACCTGGGGCTGTATAAATAGTCAGGAAACTTCCTGTTTAATTAGAGCAGCAGAGCAGCTGATGGATTTTTGCGGGTAGCATGCTGTCTCTCCCTTGGTGCACCATGGTATTTGTTTTGCTTTTTGTTAATAAACTCTGTTCCGGATCTTTTCTAAACCGTCGTCCAACTGGCTCTTTACATAGTTTCTGGTATACTGATTTAATTACTATCACCGTTCACTTGGCAGCCATCTTGGATAGGCCTTTAGGGAGTTATTTTGACTTAGTAAGTGCAAGGCCCTATCTAAATGAATGGGGAGATATTCATATCTCTAGATGAAAATGTTGCATTCACTTAAAAAGCATATTGTTTGAATCCTTGTTTATATCATAATTGAATGGTGTCAATATCTTCACCGACGTTGCCCAAATTGTGCTTAAAAAGACAATTCTAAACTTGATTTTGCTCACTGCACCTGCGCAAATGCCAGTTCGTCCAGTTTCTGAAGTCAGCCATATTTGCGTAACAGATTCTTCCCATGCATTTCAGTGTGGCAATAAAGTGAGTGCTGTGTCTCCTCCTATAATAAAGTCTCTGCTATCACAGAGTGTATATTGAATTTAGGAAAGAGTAATTATAATAATAAAAATATGTCATAGATTGACATAATGGCTACATATATCTTTTAGATTGACATACAGGCTACATCTTATCTGTTTGTAACATAAACATAAGTTTTTATTGAGGTTTTTACATGCCAGTCAACTGAGATTCTGATAGTATAGGATACTACACTCAAACACACAATAAATCGAACAGTACAATTTCAGACAAAGTGGGTATTGGGACAAGGAACAGATGATTTGATTTTAGTGGTGATCAGTGATACAGAACACCATCTGGCATTTATATTGCGTCAGTGACCTATTGTCTTGGTGCAGATCTGCACTCTCTGAGAGCCTTTCCAGTTGCTCATGAAATTTTGAAGAAAGAACAAACGTCATGTTGACTCTATTTGACATAAATGAAAAGATTGTTCAGTGGAAATGTAATCAGATAGCTTTCATGTCTGTCTGTCTACAACATAACTCAGTATGACATGGATTTGGATGAAATTTCCAAACAATGTGGGTATTTGGATAAGGAAGAAATGATTTTGGTGGTGGTCTGTGATCGAGAATACTGACTGGAATTAAATCTGGTTAGTGGCCATAATGCCTTGGTGGAGGTCTGCATTCTCAGAGTGGTACTACAGTTCTAAGATTGTGATGGTTTAGACATTAAATAAGTAGATTAGATATGAAGAGTTCAGATGCAAAACCCCCTAACTCCACTTGACCACTTTTTGATAAAAAGGCCATTTTCTATCAGGCGTTTACAGTGTTTTGATTGTAAACAGATATTTTAGACACGGCGGGGAGCAGGTTTTATTTTATTTTTTTCACAAAAACATTTCATTTACATATTCTAGATTTATACAGGATTCACACAATATCATTAAGTCAGTTTTCACAAAAATGGTGTTTAGGGGGTTTTGCATCTGAACTCTTCATATAGGCTAATTTACTTGTTGTATATTTCAAATAATATTTCATATAAGAATTTATCAGATTTGATCATTAAGTAAGATTCACATGATATTCTGATAAAGTATACTTAAATTTTGTCAAATTATCTATTTATTTTACATATGGGACGAAGTGAAGCATACCCAAGCAAAATGTAAAGAGATTTGCTTGGGAACACCTTGCTGAAACCATTTTAATTACGTAATTTCTTTATAAGAAAATACACATAATTTGATTTTTAACTATCTGTAAGAGGAGTGTAACATACTATTCTTTGTAGGTCTTTGTGTAGGTGGCCTCATCATCTGAATCCTCTTCTTGCTGTGGTGCCTCACAACTCCTGAAAAAGACAAAGAAAGAAACACTGGCTGAAAGCCACAGTACATTGAAGTCTTATGACATTGGTGGGACAGCAAACACTTTTTAAAGACCTTTATTTTGACCTTTGAAGTAAAAAGTAATACAAAATGTATGACACATGAAGTGATAGTTCAGCGTCATCAATAGTCGAGTTTTAAAATAAAAAGAAGGGGGATGGTGGATTTTATCTTTTGGGGCGGCTATTTTGTGCCGATGAGCGCCCATTGGGTTGCCACTTGTACTTGTACTCATGCAGGCATATGCATTTTCATTTGGCCTAATTTCAGCCAAATTTATGTTTTATTAATCAGTTATTATAAATCTATTTGTCAACTGAAGGACAAGAGTTTGTTGAGGAGTTTGTGCAGTTTCAACAGGGGGCACCACTTTGGCCATTTTAAAGTTTTAAAGACTGTACAGGAAGACTCATGATTCAGGAATGATGAGACGATTACTACAAATTCATATAACAATATGTTTTTTATACATATCTTCATTTAGTTAAATAAAAAAAATTTACAAAGAAAGAATAGTTGGGAAGGCTATTCTAGGTAATTGTTTAATATTTGGAATTTTAGTCACTATGCTAACTCCTTATCTCTCCATTACTCTGTAGGCTACATGGAGGCTACACATGCCATGTACAAGGCACTTACATTAATGTCCTGTGCAAGCCTTGGCCAAGTTTAAAATTATTGCTATTAGGCAAATGCATTTTTATCATCAGCCCAATTTTGGAGAAAGTAATAATTACTTTCAAGTAATCAGTGTTAAAGGGGTGGTTCAGAATTTTCGGTGTTAAACCTCATTTCCAAGTAAGCCTGAGTGATATATGTCACTGGAGACCGTTTTCAACTCATTTCATCCAGTCCTTCTGTCAGCTACGTTCGCTGGTGTTCGGCTAACGCAAGTGAATGGACACTGCTAGCCTGGCAATAAAAGACAGTCTTACCCACTCTGCAGTCTCCCTTAGGCAAATTAATTAATATGCCAGGCCATCGATGTGTACGTCCAAGCTGCTACAATCATCTCTGAAGTACAACTACTCTTGAAAAGTGTTATATTTTGCCTACATTGTTCCCTGTTTGTCGCAAGGTGTGCAAGACAGCGGAATGATTACCTCGGCTACCTGCCTTATCCCACTAACGTTAGGCTCTGTCTATCGTCATATTAGTCAAACAACTAACCTGAGCAAGGTAATATTCCGCTGCTGCTGAGAAAGTAGTCCCTCAAAATGTAATGTTATCATGGCGATTCAAGGGTAGTTTTTCTTTTACAATGTTTTTTTAATCAACACCGATGACCTGGCATATTAATGTATTTGCCTAAAGGAGACTGCAGAGTGGGTAAGACTGTTTTTATTGCCAGGCTAGCACTGTCCACTCACTTGCGTTAGCCTAGCACCAGCGAACTCAGCTGATAGAAGGACTGGATGAAATGAGTTGAAAACGGTCTCCAATGACAGATATCACTTGGAAATTAGGTTTTACTTGGAAATTAGGTAACTAATTAGGTAATTAGCTAACATCAAAAATTCTGAAGCACCCCTTTAATACATCAATCATAAAGTTCAGAGCATTAGATGAACTTCGCAATGTTTTTTGTTCTGGGCTAAAGACTTGCGCGTATGAGTGCGAGTAGCCCAAATGCTTTCAGTAAGAGGAGTAGCACATAGAAGTGTTCTGTGTCTGTGTGCAATTGTCACAGATAATGGGTGAGAGACAGACGACGTGTAGGGAAAAACACAAATATTTTACTATAGACGAAATGAAAGATGACAGGCCTACCTGTCAACTGCGTGTGTCTCTCTTGGCTCAAAGTTTTTTGCGCCCAACGGCACCTTCCAAGCAGCACAGCCTAAAAGGTACTACCCTTACCCTATTCCTAACCCTAAATCCTTCAACCCTCATCCTAACCCTAAACTAAGTGGAGTAGTGCCTTGAAGGTAGCGCTGCCTGGAAGGCACCGTTGAGGGCAAAAAATACCAAAGACCTCTCTCTTGCCTGCAACCGCTAAGCGCAGCGCCTCAAAAACAGGGACAAAAACACGCTGTCAGTGAATTTGGAGGTTTGGCCACCCTTTTTGCCTATGACCGGCCTGTACGTGATAGATAATGTACAGTAGACAAACTGTATTTTGCAAATGCGCTTGTGGATCGCCAGACACCGTCATGCCATGTATTAAATGACCGGCAAGAAAACAGTGGTACCGTTTTGAAAGTGAAACCAAAAAATCTGCACATCGCTGGAATTTATAATTGTGGTGACTGAAACCTTGGTTTAAGTGAAGCGCATAAATAAATGCAAAGCCTCTAATGTTGACATGATAGAAGGCTAATATTTCCAATGATAAAATAATTGTAATTCCCACATTAACTAATAAAATGGCAGAAGGGATGGTATGGGGGGATGGCCATTTAAGAAGGGGGATGATGACATTTCTATTTCAGAAGTGGGATGCCATCCCCCCTCATCCTCCCTCAACTCGAGTACTGAGCGTCATTCAAGCATATCCCCATTGCACAAGCCTACTGACTAGATAGCAAGCGGAACGAAAGAATTTGGAACAACGTAACAACACGAATGAAAAATGCAAAGGAAAACATTGAGTGAACTGCACCAAAATCATGTGAAATCAGAAATAAGATTAGTGGTGCTCGTTCGCATTTGCTGTTGTGTTAGTTCCATTCCAATTCTTTCACTCCAGTTGCTATCTAGGGCAGTCAGTAGGCTCATGCAACAGGGCTTTGCTTGAACGATGCCAGACTAGCACTGTAATTGATGACGACATACAGTACAGACCTGTACAGTCCAGCACCTGCCAAAATACATAACTTGTAGCTTATGGTAAATATGTACAGATGTAATACCTTACATTCAACACTTTCAGACCACTTAAGGCTTTAAATGTAAAGGCATTTTTAAGTAGTGATGGTAAAATTAACGATTTAACTCAAGTGATTAATCCCAAAAAATTAACTCTGATTAAAAAAAGTAACTCAGATTAATCATGATCGTTATGGTTCCACTATCATGACCAGTGCTTAATTTGTAAAGTGGGAGGTCCCGGAGCACAGAGGATAAGTGGCTCCGGTGCGAAAAAAAAAATAAAAAAAATAAAAGCGGCAAAATACATGCCTTATTTATCACATTTCAGCTTTTGTGGTAGGCCTATTCTCCGATGCATAATATGCGCCGCTTGTAGATAATGTTCGCCGACTTAAAGGCAATGCAAGTTCCAATCCTGCATGTAAATTTAAAAATATAGCCTATCTATAGGCCTACCAAATGCCTAGTCATCCGAAATAGCCTGTTACGAATAATTCTTGGTGTTGCCCACTTAAGTTTGTTGATAATGCACACTGCAGTTTGAAAGTGAAAATGCGGACAACCTGCTCGTCCCCTTCTTCTCCCCATGTCTGCGAAACAGCAGCAAAAGCAAGCAACCTGCGAGACACCAACTTTTTTTGCGCATTAAGTTATCGTTTTTCATGTTATTTAGATCGAGCATTAGGCATCTAACAGATGTGGAATGTAGTTTCCAACTGCTTTAGGGCTTAAAAATGTTATTACGCAGATTCCTGATATTGATTCTAAATATTATTTTCACGTCATTTAAGACATGGAGGTGACCTAACCTGAAAACGTGCATTTGTAGGTAATTATCCTAACGTCATCTTGTCATAGTAGGCTCAGATGAAACGTTTTTTGGGGAAGTTGGTGCGCATATGAGCGAGGACCAATTAAAATATATATATTGTTAGTCAAGAGAGGTGGCGGATCACCGGAGCTGGCCGAGTCAACGTCAGAGGTTCCGGAGCGCACGTCCGAGGTTCCGGAGCGTGCTCCGGCTTGCTCCCCCTCAAATTAAGCCCTGACATACAATATGCTCAATTTCAGACAGAAAATGGTTAGGCTATCAAGTCAAACTAGACAAATGATATGGACTGTCTCCTTTATGTCCCACAACAATGGAGGGTGCACATGTACACCATGGAGGGTAAACATGCACCAAAGTGGACTAACATTGTCCAAAACTCTCTGTCCAAGTCTTGGTTGCATTTCTTTCCCCTGACCTTTTTCATATTGTCATGGATTAGCCCATTGTGCATCAAGAAGTTACTTGATGTTTGGGGGATAGGTGGGAATTGTCCATTTGAGGAGAACAAAGCCAGTTAATTAGCATCAGGGTCTTCAGGGCAAAATAAGGATGAGACCTATCCTCATCACCTGTACTGAGGGTCTGGATTCATCTTGCAGAACCACTTTTCTGGTAGCTTGTCTATGTTGATGCCATCCGGAAGCTTCCTCCACTTCAGGCAACTGTCGCACTGAATCCAGGTATTATCCGGACATGTCCTGAAAAGGTAGAAAACAGATCAAACAATAAATAGTAAATGGCACCACTCCTGGAGTTGGCAAAACTGCTGAGGCCATGCTAGGGGGTAGAAGAGTAACAACTGGCCCAAGTTGTAGTCTAATTCTTTAGTCTAAGCAGATTAGCCTAAAAAGGTTCAAGGTTTCCCCATTCTGGGAAAAGCATCCTGAATCATGGAGAATGGTCTTTGTTTTGAGCCTTCTAGAATGTCTTACAGGAAGTGCTGCCGATACACCCCCAAAGATCAGGATGATGGCTAAGAGGGTTAGGGTTTGGTGCCTTCCAGACTGTGCTGAAAGTGCCGTTGAGGGCTCAAAACATCATTTAGCAAGGATCCTCCTAAAATCTTGGCACAGCAGATTGATCTTTGTCAGCACAGTTATTCATTAAGTCCACATAGCCTTGTGGTAGTCCCTCAAGGACCCTCAAGGATAAAACCATGCAAATGATTTGCTATGAAACTATTCTGTTTCCCAGTGACTATGCTAAGATAAGATAGAAGTGGGGCTGCCAGACTAAGAAAATGCATGAGATTAAATTGCTCATTTCCCACCTGCCTGAGATGGTAACTAACCCCAAAAAGGGTGGTATATCCTTTACCCTCTTTTTTTCTCCAAGGGCACTTACATGGTATCCTCAAAAGAAACAGAGCAATTAGGATCTTTTTGTTGTCTCTTATGTTGCATTTCTTTCCGATATTCCTCAAGCTTCATAGCTACATTACCGATGGTCTTCCTGTAAAATAGAGACAAATTAGACAGCTCATAGAGAACACTTACAAAAACAGAGATTATTTCATCACACACCATTTGGTAACCAGAGATTCTGATTTAGGCCTACCTGTATTCATCTGTATGTTCAAAATCCTGTTTGTTGTGAGTTGGTTTGAGGAAGTTACATTCTATAACTCCTATGATGTTAACCCCAAGGCCCTGTAAGACCAGAAGTTACATTTTAGGTGATTATAGGCACTGACACAGAATAACTAAGGATTGATGAAAGACAGCCACACACTTTCACTCACCTTGAGTTGGGGGCCGACATGATGATATGCTTTTATCAGGCGGTTTTTATGGTACATCATCATTCCATAGTCTTTGCTTTTGGTGCTGTAGCCAAAAATTATACCAACGTGCGTACTCTGAACTTGCAATTTAGGAATAATGACTTCAGAATCACGCCATTACCGTCCCTACTGCTGACAAGTTCATCTCACACTTAAAGGTATATTCCAGTTTTTAGCACTTAAGCCCCTTTTATGGGGTGTTAAGTATGAAATAGTAGCCTGTCAAGCCACACTACAGCCTTACATGAAATGTACAGTCTAACCACAATCTATAGACCCTTGGGGCTAAGCCGTCCCAATGACTCCCTGTCCACTCTGAGCTTTGTGAGTGTTGTGATTGGCTAAACACCATAGATGTCTGAATACAACCTATGCAACCATTAGGGTAATACTAGAGTTAAAGGGTAATGAAATTGAATGGTTGATGATTTCTCCTCATTTAGAATCTCCCCTGTCTGCTTTCAGAATGGCTTACTATGGGCATTCTCAATCTTGTCCTTAAAATAACCTTCTCAAACTGATAGTTCCCGTCCTCGATTGTGATTGGTTGAAAAAAATTAGGCATTTAGCACGGCTCCAACCGCATTTCGCTCTAAACTGCTGCACCATAAGAAAGTGAATGGAGCAGCGCTTATGCGTTACTTGGCAACCATTCAGTAAGAGGAAGTATGTTTTTTGGCGGAGGAATTGGTATCAAGGAATAACTTGCTATATTTCTCGTGGTTATGTTATGCGATTGCCGGTTAACGTGGTAACAGTTTTAGAAGCGCAATAAACCCCTCGAGTCCGGTATAAATGCTGGTTTTAGCACGGATGTCTAACGGCACTCGGCTGCGCCTCGTGCCTAACAACACCCGTGCTAAAACCAGCATTTACACCGGCCTCTCGGGATTTATTGCTTACTTAGACTGTTGTTTTAAAAACTGTACAACTCACAGAGTGCTTAGTAGTGTCTGTTGATGTTCAAAAACAAGTATAGTAGTGTAATACAGTTTGGGCATTTTTTGGTATTTCTGTTATTTTGTAAGCAATAACAAATCACAATTTTGTTATTTTGTCTGAGTGCTATTAATGAGCAAGAATGGCAATAAACACAACAGAAACCATTCCATTTCATCCTAGACACCACAGAAAAGGGGCTAAACATGCTAAATAGTGGAATATACCTTTAAAGTGTAACTGGAGAGGGGGCTGGGGAATGCAAGGGCTCAATTATTTTATATACTGTAGGCTATATGCTAATGGAGCTTATGTCAATGTCAATATCAATGTCAAATTTATATATAAAGCACTTCATATACAACAGCAGTAAAAAAAAAGTGCTGTAAAATAACAGAAGTAAAATAAAAAGACATTAAGCAAAAAAATAGACAGAAATAAAAACTTAGTTAAAAAAATAGTGCAAAGCAAAATGAAACTTAATCTATTATGATGATTAATAATAATAATCCATATTTAGATATATAAATGGTGGGCATAGATTGATTTTATAAATCTAGATAAATCTCACTGTAAATTTGAAATGAATCTAGATTAAAATGGCTCATTTGAATTCTGCCAGGGAATCTATAACTTGTGTGTGCTATAATGACTAAAACTAAGTCTTCGAGAGCGGGTTTCTCAAGACAGGTGGCACATCACAAATATTTGGATGGTTTTTGTGCCTCTAGTTTTACATCATTTACACTATGTAGTAGTACTGTTTTGATTCAATTATAACTATTTCTAAACCTACTACTGCCTGAGATGACAAGATGAATGTGACACAATGGACCTACTTTATGGGTGCATTCTACTTTTTTTATTTTGTGCTTCCTTTAGTCTTAAATGTAACACAACATGAAGTATGCCAGCATTAATTCTCAACTTAAAAATGAGAAATAATTCCACACGATGAGCAAGCATGAGGGCTAAGCGGATGACCACTCCCTAAATGGTGAGCTCCACCTAATGAACTCTAATCCCACCCCAACTATTGACTCCATTCCCTGACACTTCTACTCTATTGACTAGCCCACAAACTATATATGGGCAATTCCAGCGTTATGGACATGACATTTTCATACCACATAACCTCTGCAAACCTAGCAGTATTTCACAATTTTGTTAATATTCTTATGCAAGAATCTCAAGATTTCTTCCTAAAAATGAATTATTAGTAAGTAAAGGGAGATTTTCCTTGCCCCTGTGGGTACTCCCTGTACTGTCTGTAAAGCGCCGCAAGACAATGTTTTGTATTTGAGCGTTCTACAAAACAATTGAATTGAATTGACTTGAATTTTCTGGGCTGATATGGCATGAAAATAGTCCCTCCATACATTGAATGAGAGCAGTTCCATGCAATAGCAAGCTAGAAAATCACCTACTGTTGGTCTTAGTATACTTGTTACAGAATTAGCAAAGAGTCAGAAGAGTGAGCAAACCTATCAGAATTCAGTCACTTTTGAACAAGACAGTAGAGAGCTGTAGGAGAGACAGTAAGAGAGATCCTAAAAGTCTAATCTGATTTAATGATCTATGCTAAGCTGACCTACTGACAGACACAGAGATTGGCTGCATGGACTGAAGAAAGTTATGACTCAACTGTTGGTGAAAGGTAAAAGGTGGAAAATGAGCATATTTCCCA